>VZUI01042803.1:0-193473 GCA_013401135.1 Cettia cetti
GTGTTCTCCGCCGCCCGCCCGCGCCGCGCCGCTCCCTCCTCCCCTGCGGGCGGCTGCTGAGGTGAGCGGCGGCGGCGGCGGCGCCCGGGGGACCCGCGGGGACCTGGCTCGGTGTCACGGCGCGGGGCGAGCAGGGGATGCCCGGCCAGAGCCGGAGCCCCGGAGCAGCCCACCCGCTCCGCTGCCGCCGCCGGGCGAAGTTTGCCAGCGGGAGCCGCAGGTAGCGGGGTACCCGCGGTGTCCTCCTGCCCTGGCGGGGTGCCGGCTGCCGGGGGCTTATCGGAGTCTCCGCGGCATCGCTTCTTTGCAGAAAGGATAAAGCGCGTCTCTAAATAGGTCAGGGGCTTCGGCTGCGCCTGGGATTTGCGTAACGATTTTCGTTACGTGGGAAAGGTGCGGGGCTCCTGTTCCCGGGCTCCGAGGCTGGACCGAGCGCTGCTTTCCTGGCACACGGGGTGACTTTCAAAAAAGAAGTAGTTGCATGAGCACAGCTCGGCTTTCTTGTTTTTTAAATCCCGTCGACTTCGGGAAAGTTAAATTTCTTCAGCAAAGGAGCAATTAACACACATGAAGGAGTCATCCTTGATGAGCTAATGATGAGCGTGGTGAGTGTAAGTGCTTGGCATCGCAAGCCCGTGGACGGTGGTGGTATGCTTAAAATGTTAAAGTTTATGTCCTGGTAACACTGTTTGAAAATATGTGGAGGAGGCTTAGGTACAAGATTGTATTTTCTGCAGCTACAGGCAAGAAACTCCTCGTTTCAGAGGAATTGTCAGAATATTCATGCGTGTGTGGAGGCTTAGGTTTGTTTTTTCTTGTTTTTGACTCCTGATCAAACTTCAGAACTCTCTTCATGGGTTTCAAAGGTTGTGAGCTTGGCATTAGATCTGTATTGTTAAGCTTGCGTGGGAAATCTACAAAAGGAAAAGT
Source organism: Cettia cetti (assembly GCA_013401135.1). NCBI lineage: Eukaryota > Metazoa > Chordata > Aves > Passeriformes > Sylviidae > Cettia > Cettia cetti. The sequence goes on from VZUI01042803.1 coordinate 931, forward strand.
TAGAGAAGTGCGGCACTGGGAGCTCTCAGAAGTTTCAATAAATCTTCAAAACACAATTTAACTGCAGCTAACTACTAGCTATGGGAAGAGGGAGACGATAATTTTATCTCCATGCTCTCTGCTGCTGCTTTAGTGCTGCCTTAGACAAAATATAAAAATGAGATGCAAAAGAAGTCCTCTTGCTGTCAAGGACCTTTATATTTTCTTATCTGAACGAAATGTAACATGAAACAGTAGTGTAAAACCCTGAAGTGACTGGGGATGCGTCTGTGTGATTGCAGCAGGTGTGGATAAGTGCTTCTGCTGCAGGTCCAGGATGAGAGGCAATGGCAGGATACTGGTGGGATGCCCAGGCTGCTGGATTCACGAGAACGTGCTCTTCGAAGCTTCTGCCTCTCGTGGCAGCATTGTGCTCTCCAGTGGATGCAGCCACCCTCTGCCCAGTTACTGCAGTTCTGAAAACAAGGCAAAGGTAGTCCAGAGCTGGCGTTAGACTGCTGTGAATGGGTTATGCTGCTTCTCCTTTTCCAAAGAAGTAATCTTGCTACTCATTTCAGTTCACCAGGTTAGTAGGCTGTTTAGGGAGAGGGACAATGTTTTTCTTCTGTTTTGTTTTTAGGGTATTCCCCTATAGTTGCAAACTATTTTCTGATGTTTGGGCTTGCTAAATTGGTTTTTTGTACCTCATACCTTTTCCAGTGGATGGGAATTGGTATATGCTTGTGTGAAATCTGAAGGCAGAAGATAAACCAGGAGTTATGACACCGGTCACATTAATAACTTTTTTTTCCCCCAGTTGTTTGGCATAACAATCCACAAGGTAGCAAGAAATTAGAAAGAAAAAAATTCTCTTTGCAGGATATTTTCACTAAGTAATCAAGGTCTTATTTTTTTCCCCACTGAATTATATAACAGATGCTTGATTAAACCTAAAAATATTAATAAAAACCTGCAGGTGTCAAGATACTCTGCTGACTTGCCTCTTCCTATACTAATGGGAGCTGTCCATCCCTCCTGTTCCCTCTGCATTGCACACTCCCTTACAAGGGATCGATGTACTCACACCAGCACCAATTTCTCTTAACTGACTGTTTTTCACTATCTGTTTTTTTGTTGTTGTTGTTTTTGGTTTTTTGTTTTTGTTTTTTAATCTTTTGGATTCTTTAGCTAAGTTTTAAGAGAGGGGCTATCTTCCTCCTCGAGTGCAGTTGCTCAGGGATAAGTCAGCATAAAAGCAGCAAAAGGCCTTGTGGAAGATAATCTTTTGGGGGAGTGTAGGCTTGTTAGTTAATTAGCTCTTGAAATCCTAAGATTTTGAACAGCAATGAGGATTACTGCATAAAACATGACAGATGCTTTACAGTTCTTGCGGTTTTTTCTCTTCAGGTTATCACAAGGGATTGTGGCTTGAGAATGTTTACTCTCCGAGTTTGAGAATTTATGAAATGGGGCATTCCTGTTATTTTCAAAATGAGCATATGGTACAGTTGTGGTAGTCTCAAATCTCAAAGCATTCATCAGGCTGTGTTGGGATGTAACAGAGTACAGAACTGGAGTGCAAGGTGTTCTCTAGTGTACTGAAATACACTGCAAAGCTCAGGTCATCTGTAGTTAATGGGAAGAAAAGATGACTTTGCAGTCTGAATAGCTTGCTTTCTGAAATTCTGCTCTTACTGTGTAATATGTCTTAAGCCCTATGGAATTCCTTGAATGACAACTTGCAGCAGATAAATATTTTGGTTCTGTAACTTTTGCATTGCCTTCAGAAAATTGTAGTACTTAATATATGTCACCTATGAAGATACAACTGTGAATATTGTATCATATATGATCCTTAATTACCTCTGATGCAGTGAAGGTAGAAGCAGATGTTAAATGTCATAATACTTCAGTTGACAAAAGGGGAATTTCCCCAGATCCATAGAATGCACTTGAATATTTTATCCTCAGGCTGATGAATGTACAGAGAGTTGAAAGAATTACAGGAACTTCACTCTTCTATGTGACTGTAACATCCCTCTGGCTGTGTAGGTTACTAGATTTTCACCCAGTACTCTGCTTGCCTAACTACAGGTGCAGCTCAAATGTTGATTGAAGGGCTATTTTCTATTGTTATTTTGCCCACATGTGGAAAAGATACAGGTTCTTTTCAAAATTTGTCTTTTTACTGCAGTTTCACAGAGCATGCATAATCTTACAATGGGAAGTTTATGGTTTTCATTATTTAACAAAGGCCAATGTTTTAAAAACAAAACACCTAAAACATTTTAAAAACCTGTCTCCTAAAGGATTTTTAAAAATATTCTTTCACAAAATTAATTTTTTTTTTTTTTTACTTAATGTAATGCACAGAGCAAGCAGGGTGATCATGGCAAAAATTGTCTCTGCACAGTGCAGTCATTTGACGTCACTCTATATGGTTGGAGAAAGTGCTGCCAAAGAGTAGCTAGTATTCTAACAGTTACATTCAGTGAGAGCACTGAATATTATTAAGTAAGCATTGCTCAATTTATGTTATCAGTAGTATGTTGGTAAAAATAACAAAGTATTTGGTATTTTGTTCTGGTATAAAGTATCTTTTGGTGCTAGGAAGTGAGGGTCTTACTCTGTTTGCCAGAAATAAAACCTTTTTTTCTGGGGCCCTGCAATACATCACATTCCATGAAATTGCGCTAGTATTTTCCAGAGTGATTAATCATGCCCATTAACTTACATATTTTCATTGTTTCCTTTCTAAGTGATTGCTCTCCTCAGATAATGTGCAATAATTCTTTTAAATTTCTCAAACGTGAAGCTTAGAGCCTTAACACATACATTTTGCATGGAACTGTGATTCTTCTTACATATTAGCTAAAGCTGACATTGCTTTCTATAAACATATTAAATGACATGTTAAAAATTCATTAGAAAACCTGAGCTTCCAAGGCTTGTAAAAATAGAAGCCTTGTAAACCAATCTAACTATATCAGTGCATCCCCAGTCTGTTGCTTATCAATATTGGTACCTTAACAATATGCTGCTGCTCAACTACCAGACAGCTCTTGTAATGACAGGTGATGCCAATACACAATGAGGCATGTTAGAACTGTGCTGTTTGCATTATTGATGATTGTTTGAATATAAGCAAGTTAACTTGTTAAGAAAACACTATTAATGCTTCATTCCTCAGTGAAATGATTCAATAAAACTTCATTTATTGACAACTTCTTTTCTGTTATTAAACATTTATAATAAGGAATTTAAGAGGGAGCAGTAGCTAGAAATGAGTACAAGAAGCAACTTTAGGCAGTTGAAGTTCTTTTTACCCCACTTTATATACCTACAATTTTTTCAATTTCATAGCTGTCTTAATGTTTCACGAGTTTTAAAATGTTGTGAGATTGCATTGAACACAGAAATGGCATTAAGTAAGTTTCAGTTTACAAACAGGTGAAATGCACTTTCTTTGTGGCAGCATGCAGGCCCTGCATAGTTATGTATCTTGGTTCACAGCTTTCTAGACCTGGTGATTTTGCTGTGTGATGGGATGATGCACTGTGGTATTGATGTGATGCTGTGATTCTGAAATATACCAGGCAGTTTTCATTAGTCTCTGCTTTCTGCTGGCAAACTGGTGCAGACATGCCAGTGCTGAAAGTATGGCAAACTCAGGGCACACCTGCAGCTCAGTCAGTGATTTTGCATGAGGTAGGTTAATCTTGTCTCCTAGAGCACACTGATTCACACTGGGAGATGACTCAAAGACTCCTCTTGCAAGCTAACCGCAAGCTCAAAGCCAGTCTGCTCTCTTATAGTATCCATTACTTGCACCTGTGTGGCAGGGAAAGTGATCCTTAAGACTTAGGTAAGTCCTGTGTGTAAAGGAGGACTGTGTTAACTGCTTACTACAGGCACTGAAGAACAGCCACTGAAATGGCAGCATTCAGGTCAGGAGAGAAAAGTAAAATTAACTTGAGGTGAAGCTTGATTTATACTATGACTTTAAAAAGAACGTTTTCTTTGTTTTGTTGTTTATTTTTCTGTGCCATGGTATGTTTATGGTTTATGAGGCTTTTGTTACATCATGGCAGTCAACCTGCTGCCATTCTACAACCAGTGTGGTCTCATACCGAGCAGTTCCTAGCTGAGTTATTTACTGGGGACTGGGGTAGTGGTGATTCCTAGCAGAGGGTGTGCTCCAATGAGTCTTTAACACTTCTCAGCATTACTGAACTTGTAAGATCTGATGGGTTAATAACATAACTGGTTATGATGGTTGTTCTTTCTATACATACTTGTGCAGGTACCAGATAGCTAAACATAAGGGAGCAGACTTTGTTTAACAACACATGCTGTTGTATTTTACTTTGACACTTCTCAGTACATCCCATTTAGAGATAGTAGACTATCAGGTCTCCTTAGTCCTAATCTAATTTGATACAATTTCAAAGATTAATTAGGTTAAGAATCAGTGACATGGCAGGCAACATTAATATGGTCTGCTTCAAGATGGAAATGAGGGAAAAAATTTAATGTGATTTTTATGTAATCTAGTTTACACTTTACAGTGTCCAATTTTATCTCATAATTTTGATTAAAAAGAAACTTTTTTCCTAAGCCAGGAAAAAAAAATTTGAGCATAAAAACTCATCAAGGTGTATTCCAGAGAAGATGAATTTGGGCAAGATAATAAGTAAACACCCTCAAAGTTCTTACTCTGCCCTGTGCAGCAAGACTTTCTAAGACAATGCAGGAACCTCCTAATGGGATTTTATAATAAAAATGCTAATAAAAGCTAGCAGAGGAGTACCTAGTCTCTTCCTTTGCATGACTGCATATGACCAAAAAAGTAATTGCATAATCTTTCTTCCTTTGGCCACCTGCTAATAACTGGATGGTGAATCTTTGACTTGAAATTGAAAATGCCTGTGAGTGCCTAGGTGCACTTCATCTTTCTATTAAAATGAGATTATTTAATATGCTACAATTAAGAAAACCACTTATGAATCTGCATCAAAAATTACGGAAAACATTCAGCCTTTGTCTGTTTCTGCAGTCTGTTGTCTGCAATGCAGGTGCAGTCTATGCCAGAGAGATGCTTATTTGGTAAATCGTGGGGTCTCTGTATAGTCAGTACCATGTTTGATACTTGGTCCCTTGTTAATCAGAGAATAAGAATACCAATATTTTAAACCTCAAACAGCATTATGAGAGCTTAAGACTTGCAAAGTTAAAGAATGTGAAAACTAGGAAACGCAGTACAACCTTAGCTGGATCTGTTAGTGGGCATAATCAAAAGTAACTTTTGTTTTTTTCTCACCACACTTTGTGCACAGCATGGGTGATATGTGCTTCAGCAATAGTAAAAGAAATTTAAAAAAATCTTTGCAACACTTCCATGATAAAAAATAAAAGAGCATTCTCCTGACATAGGGGGAAGCTTCAGCAGGGAGAGGGGTCTTCAGCAATGTTAATGCCTGGGCTGAGTCCTGGGGTCTGGTGGTCAGCCCTCAGAGTGATGCAGGGTGTACTCACAGCAGAACTGTTGTCTTGGGCAGCAGCAGGAGCATTCAGCAGTGCTCAGTTAGAGCCTGAACTCTAATACAGCAGCTCTGTAAACTCGAGCCTGCAGTTCTCTACTCAGGTTCCCAGGAAAGTCATGTGCTAGTAGTAAGTGATTTAAGCAACTTGCCAAGCATTTCTAGCAGCTCTGTGGTGGAGCCCAGGTTGCAGATAGATTCTGCACTGCAGCATGTAAGTGCCTTAACAATGAGAGAATCTTTTTCTCTTGCAGTCTCCTGCTTTTTTTTTTTTTTTTTTTTTTTCAATTTCTGCAGCAATTTAAATGGATTTTTTTCATGAGGTAGCTGTTCTCATGACTTTGATTGTCTTGGCTAATCTGCAGTCTGTGAGGGTAGGGAAAATATGATCTTGTAATTTAAAGAGGGTATTAGTTGTGTTTCTTTAAAAAACAAGCTATTCTGCCCTAAGGAATCACAGTGAATCTTGAATTTTTCATCAGTGAGTGCTTTTCAAATTGTTGAAACTGGAGCCTGGCTTTTGGAGTTTCTGGCATGATTGAAGAAATAAATTTTGTGGAGTAGCATGAGAGGCTTGATGTGCTTTGTATACTTGCTCAAGTATTGTCAGATTCCACTCTGGAGAACTTCACATTCTTTTAGACAGATGACATCAGAAGCAGCAAAACCTTATTGTCAGGTTTGACAGCTAAAATGGACTAATGACACTCCTAGTCCCATAAGTAATATGAAAGTATTAAGCACTCTAACATATTAGTGGGAATATTTAGTGCTACAGTCTTATTCCATATAGTGCTAAACTGCTGGCAATGAATATATATTGTCTGTACGTGTATAAAATAGATTTTAAAGATGGAAGCCATTCTTCTTTTAAAAGTGTCTGAAACTGCTGAAGCTTAGAGAATAAATCCTCTGGGGAGTGGCTGAGAGAACTGGTGTCTCAAGCCTGGAGAAGAGGAGGCTCAAGAGACACCCCAACTCCCTGTTGAGAGGTTGTAGCCAGGTGGGAGTCGGTCTCTTCTCCCAGGTAACAGGTGACTCAGGATGAGAGGAAATGGCCTCAAGCTGCACCTGGAGAGGTTCAGGTTGGACATCAGGGAGAATTTCTTCACTGAAAGGGTACTTAAGCACTGGAATGGGTTGCCCAGGGAGGTGGTGGAGTCACCATACTTGGAAGTGTTCATAAAAAAACTGGACATGGTGTTTAGTACTATGGTTTAATGGACACAGTGATCTTTGGTCAAAGGTTGGAGTCGATATCCCTGAAGGTCTTTTCCAACCTTAATGGCTCTCTATTTCTACGACTTTTACTGAATAAGGCTAAGTCCACTGTACTCAGGGACCCCTTCTCTACTGCAGGCAGGTGATAGACACTCTTGATCAAGTGATATTCCTGAAAGGCTAGACAAGAGCCACCTACACTGACATTTTCTTCCTCTTTCAAACAAGTTTGAGAAAACATTTGAAGCAACCTCTGCTGTCTTTCCTTGGCATGTGGGTTAGTTTCACGATCTCATGATTGTCACAAAAGTAGCTTAAGAAACCAGACAAGGGAGATTTATGAACTTCAGCACCAGAGATATTTGCATTAATGATCAGTAATAACAAATTTTGACAGAAGTAATGTCAACATCCAATTATGTTGTCAACTTCATAATTTGGTTATATTGTCAATTATGTTAACTTGGTAGATTTGTTGAGTCTCAATTGTCCCCATAATAATTTCAATCTGTTATGTAAATCAAATAGGTTGGGGCAGTGAGAGATTGATGAAACAGGTGTCGTGTAATTCTTGTTTTTACCACTTTCAGTGAACTTGCATTAGCCAATATTTCTGCATATAACTTGGTGGTGGTGTGCTGTTGCAGTGTTAAATATCTGGAAAAACTGTGCCATTGAGGGAACGCCACGGACCTCTCTTATGTGTTATTTGCAGTTCTCAGAAGATTTTCACCTTTTTTTTCTTAACTGTAAATTAGAATATTGATCAAGTTTCTGTATCACAATTTTTCAAGAAAGGATCTGACTTTTTTTCTTTATTTTACGTTGAGCATCTAGATCTCGAGCAGGTATAGGAGAACTTCCTTCTTGTTCAGAGGGGAAGATTTATACTGACCTGATTTGGCAAATGTTTAAAAATAAAGGAAGCACAGGCTGGCGTTAAACCCCAGAGGACACAAGGCAGACGGGCTGCAGGGAGCCTGTGGCTGACAGGAGCGTGTGGGGTTTGTAATCTCTCCGTGCAGCTCCTCAGCTGCTTCCTGCCTCCCTCAACAGACCAGAGGGCTGTTTTGCCATGTGGTTGTGATAACTATGGGAATTGTCACGGGCAGTTAGGAGTCAACATCGTGTTTCATGCTGAGCACGGGGGCTTGGTAGATTTGCTTTTGTGTTGTTCTAACTTATAAATGCCTTTGTAATATCAACATGATGGAGTGGCTCATGTTATTACAGAGCTGGAGATCACATTTTTTGTGACACTGAATCAAAGTTTTGAATGTTTCTGATTATGTATCTTTTTACTGTACATGTATGTTCTTAAATCTGTTCCTGTCATTTCATGGCTTCTTCCCTCTTGTGAGAACTCTCTAATTCCTTTCATGTCAATGACTTGTTTAAAAAACTGATTTATTTTCAAATTTCCTGTAAGGTTGAAGTAGCTGGCTCTGGGCCACAGAAGTACTTTATGTTGTTTAAAATGATCACTTCAGTTTAAATTTCCAAATGGGCAAGTTTATAAAACTCAGCCCTTCTGCTTTTTAAGAATTGTCAGAATCTCTCTAAAATACTTGTTACTAGGATTTGTATTTCATGTTTATCTGTAAAGCCATGGGCAGAACTTAATTCACTTATCAAAGTTCTGCCAAATGCATTTCAGAATTAGTAATGAATATTAAAAACTTACTTGAGATTGCTTTGGATCTTTCAGGTTGCAGGAGTGTGAACTGTGGCTTTTGTGTGCTGACTGCAAGCAGCCCAGCCTGGTCCCTGTCACTTCTGAGCATCCTCTATACCTGCCTCTTCATTGTCCCCTCGGGCAGCTGGAATGCCATAGTCTTTGGTCTTTCCTTCAGCAGCTGTATTTCTTTGCTCTTCTAATTTCTTGACCCCTGTGTTGGCTTGTTGAACTTGGTATTTGTCCTAGCTGTGTATTTTACCCGTGTCTTCCCTCCTGATTGGAGTCTAATGCGACAAATTTCAAGAGTGGCCTGCAACTTGGAGAGTTTCTTGGAATATCTCAGTAAAATATGAGCCACCTTATGGATGGTGCCCCCATTTTTAATAAAAAAAAAATTTGGGCCCCTTTTCCAGTCAGTGAAGCCTGAAATAAAGTTTAGTTTAATAAATTCACACACTGTTTTTCTTTCTTATTTAATAGGAAAAAAGAAGAATGCTCTTTAAAAATAAAGCTTACTTGTCAAACTTGGGCATAATTTAGAGTACAAAAACATTTGTTCTTCCTTTTTTTTAAGGTTTTCAGTGGGAAACCACAGTTGGGAAAACGGAGTATAGGACTACTATATAAGCACTTGGCTATTCCTTGCCATTACACATTGAGACTGATGAATATGTATATTTTTTAAAAGAAATGTATATTGGCAATGACTACTCTGAAATTCATTCTCTTGCATTTGATGAATTGCTTTATTAGCTACCATTATTAGATCTCTAAAAAGAAGGTGAAGAAGGAATAGGAGTTGAACATATATCTGCTCAATTAAAAATCATCATCCTTGTGCTCTGTTTTTGTATGGCCTCAATGTAACAAGTTTCTCACCTACTAATGGATGCTATAGATGTCACAGTAATATTATGCATACTTAAAAGCCCTTTTTGAGATATATATATATATATATATATATTTCATTTAACATGTCTGCATCGGATTTACCTCTAACCCTTTTTTCTTTCTCAAATGAGTATTTCCTTATTGGTAAAGGAATTTTGTAAATAGCCTGAAGTGTTTGCACTGAAGTTTAAGGGCTAGACTAATACATTTGATTAATGCTTTGCCTTAGTGTATGTAGATATTTCCAAGGTTGTGAATTTCTGTCTTCAGAAGCATTGAGTTGATTCTAATTAGAAAAAGATTAAAAGAGTTAAGTAAGTTTAAGGACTGGATACAAGACTGCACTGCAATACAAGGGAGAATGATCTGTTACCAAAAAGGAGAGAAAGGGTGAGTCAGGGTTTCATGGGGCTTCCCCTATTGATGTTTTCAGGTAGCAATACTCAGCTCTTAGAGGAAATACCTATCTGTTGGAAACATTTTTTAATATTTTACAATATGTTATGCAAAGTAGGGCCAATTTTGGAGTTCTCTGATATGCAACAATGCAAAATTTTATGCTTAGCTGACTATTTAATTAGCTCTCATTCTGTCTCACATGATTTATAGCTTCATGACTCCAATGTAAAAATGATATATGACTTAATGAAGCAGAAAGCTGCAATGGGTTCACACCTCTAGTTGTTTAATGGTTTTTCTGGAGGTAGGGGAATGGTTGTGCTGCAGAAGAAGATGCTGTAAGCATCTCCTCATTTATTATGGCAAGGACGTAACAGTCCACGTTGCTGTGACTTACAGTTGTTTTCCTCCTTGTCACATATACAACTCATTGGAGTTAGAAATGTGGCTCTTCCATAAAGCATAAAAATAGCAGGTAAGAAATGCAGATGTAATCTTTCTTGCTGAAACTGAGTTTAGTGCAGCTGTTTGACGTATTTGGAATCTAACTTTTTCTTAATCCTAGAGAAATAGTGCTTCAGTGTGATATAATTTCAATAATGGGCTGTAAAACCCTTAGTGGCCAACTGTTTTTCTTAGCTAAGGAGTTTTAGGGAGGGTTTTTTCCTAATGGCTACTCTGATCATACAAATAAGTTATTAGAAAAAAAATGATTTTTGCTGTATTACTCTTTACACCTGAAGTTTCTCTAGTTGTGCTTCTGTTAATTTCACATATTTCTCTTTACAGCATCTTTAGTATAGAGGTTAGGATTTTCTTAATTCCAATACTGTAAATTCAAATTATTTAATTCTGGATTCTTAATAGTTTAAGTGATCTAAGCATGTCTTCCATAATGGGAATGAGTAAAGAATAAGGGATATCAGAGAAATGAACTCCCTTCAGACTTCTTTGGATCTCCAGAAATAATTTGGTTTCTATTTGGGGCAGCAGCTTTCAGTAATTATTGTGGGGAACTCTGAAATTTAGGAGCAGAATGAAGCTTTTTTTTTTTTTTCTTTTTTTTTTTTCTTTTTTACTGTGGAGCTGTGTGGTAGGTGTTAAAGAATTACCACCTTCTGCCTAAGAGTACAGTAACATTACAGGTGTATTTCTGGCACCTGTGTCTGGCCCAAACACACATTTATTTCTGAGTCTGTTGTGATCTATATCCAATTCCTACATATTTCAGGAAGTGACCATTCCTTATTTAGCTTGTGGTCCTATCCCTATGGACCCACAAAGGCTAGAACCTTTCCTGGCTTGCATCTCAGGGCTGGGGTTTGCCCTTAGAGTTTTGTAGGTACCTCTCCCATTCCTCCTTCCCTCCCCCTTTCTCTCTCTTTTTTTCCTTATTTTCTTTCCCTCTTGTGAAGTTTGGACTTGCTGCCATTAATCTGCAAGAACTGTGTGATACCTTTTCAGTTTATACATGAACTACTGAGTTTGTAAGTGAAGGCTATTACCTCCTCCCATGATGGGAGATATGGTTTCTGACGTAAATTCTGGGGTTCTCACAGAGAAGTGTTTTGCTATTGCCAGGTGTTTATTATTAATTAAAGATTTGTAGAATTTACAAGTTCTTCCTTCAAATATCTTGTTACTTTCTCACATTCATATATTTCTTTCAGTGTTTCTGGACTTCACAATCTCTTCTGGCACTAGAGGTCTTTGTGACAGCTGGTCAAGGAATTTTTAGGTATCTGGGGAAAAAATAACACTCCCCCTCTTTCCAGTCTCCTGTAAGCACTCACAGTGGCTTTAACTGTGCAAGTGGGTTGTGCAAGCCATTGTTGCATTTGGCTTTTGGATGTATTCCTTTTAAATGTCAGTAAAGAGAAAATATGCTTTGCTGTTTTACAGTTGCAGTTTGTGCTTACTTCATTTGCTGTTAAACATAAATACAGTATTCAAGGAAATACACAACTTTATGAGGTTCTGGTTGAGCTTGAGAAATTAGTGAAAAACAAAGATTACTGCTCTTGGAAAGCTAGATGAGCCCTCTGTATTTGGCATTGTGTTAGGTTATAATTTCAGAAATGAATTATAGAGGCTTTCCCAGCACTTCTGAAATCATTGCAACTTCTGGGAAATCTCAAACAAGCTGTGGTTTCTGCTGGACCCTTCAAGGAGGCTGTTTTGTAATGTATAATGGGGATCTTGCTCAAAGTACAAGGAACATCACAAGGCCATTTTCAGAGTAAAGTAAGGAGTATTCATGGGAGTCACTGAATAATCCTGGAAGTACTTGCTGCCAGAATGGAAAATTTCATAGTGCAATGCCCCTCATGCCCCATGTTCTGCCTATGTTCTCACTCCTCTCAAATATGGATGGAGGCTTTTAAAAGGTTTTTGTGTCAGTGTGTGACTCTGTTTTAAACCAGAATTTTGGTGGTAGTGGTTGTTCCTGATTCTTTGTGTGTGTGTGAGCTCACTCATCACCACGAGGTAGGCTGAGGTCACCTACTGAGAGCAGCCCTGCCTGTGAATGAAGGCACCATAAGAAAGTGAACCTTTGCCTAGTTAATGACCTAAACTAGAAAGAGTTTTACTTAATATGAAATACAAGTACCTGTGTTGAGATATTTCAAGTAAGTTGATAGCTACAGATACTATTAAGATCATCTAGCATCTTAATTTTTCTTTAAGAATATTTCATCCAATTCTGAGTCATCCTGGCTGAACTTTGATTATGATCAGATCTATTTCACATAGTGGTATGTTTTGTAGGGAGTTGGCATTTTTCTAGGTAAGAACTATCTATGTTCGTAAATATGTGACTATAAAATGGTGACACTGATAATGTTTTTATATACAAAGCTGTTTGCATACTTGCTGTCACCATTACTGAACTATTCAACTGGTTTTTTTCCCAACTCTGGCATTTTGATGTACTTATGTCCAGTCATACATGTGTGGGTCCCTCCTTTTCTAGGAACAATGTCGCATGCTCACTGATCCACCTGTGCAGAAGCATTGGTGAGATCAGAGCCTAAGCATATTACTGCTAAATGTAATTAGATGCTGGACTCGTGCTGGAGCACAATTGCTTCCAAGTGTCACCCAAGATTAACTGAAGAACAGGAATGATTGAGGACACTTGAACTACTGAATACTTGGAAAACCATTCTGAAGCAGACTTAAAATTGATACCTGGAGACTGTGAGCCATTACTGAACATGTAACTCCTTACTGAAAAATGAGCTTTAAAGTGTTCCTCTTTGCTTAGTCTTCTTTTAAAAAGTAAATATTTTTTCTTGTGAAATAATTTGATCAAAAAGTAGTATCTATGTATTGGTATATTGATTGTTTTTCTGCTGATTTTGCTGAGTGGTGGTGTCGGCTAATAAATCTTTCTTTGTTTGTATAAGAAATTTGAAATGAGTATCTAAAAGGCAGGGTCAATATGATCAAATCAAGTGTTTCCCGACTTGAATGAAATACTGTATTAAAATGCCAAATAATGGATGCCATACTGGCCCTGTTTAGACTTGCTATGTTTTAGGAACCTTGGGATTAGTGTTTATCTGTCCCATAAAGGACACAAATCATTTAGATTAGAAGTAATCTGATTGTATTGAAGTACAAATTATAGCACAAAGGCCATTCAAGTGGGTTAAGTGACCAGGGTTGGTAAACACCATATGACTGCTGATTGGTCGATGAAAGAGTATTAACTGAAAGATAATGATGGATTTTAATCCAAATCTCTAAAGCGCAACAGCTGTAGTTCCCAAATGAGTTCACTCACTGACAGAGCTTTAGGACACCGATTTATTTGTTCCTATTTCTCTTGCACAAAAATTACTTTGAAATATAACTTATTTTGCCTGTATGGAAGATAGCTATTCCACACAGCTTTATTTGATTAGATTTCTCGTCTGCTTTCAGTGAGTTCATTATGATTTTTTCTGCATTTTACTTTGAAGAAATTGCAGTTATTTATTTCAGTGTTTTGTAGTATGTTAGGGTAAATTGTCAGGGTGACTTGGTTTAGGAAATTCAGCTGATGTCCTTTCTTTTCAAGTCTTTTATGAACATAGTATGAAATCTAGTTAAGTATTAAAAAAGGCAAACTGGTGTTCTATATGAACTTATTTCCAGAAGGCTTACTGATGTTAATGCCTAATGCTTATCACTGATAATAAATTACATGAATTTGTGTAGTGGCTTTTTTTTTTTAATTATTTCAAAGTCCCTATATGTAGTTTAAAAATTGAAAACGCATTGCATAAAAAATGACATTATGATATCCTAAGAGTGAGAAGTGGCAGCTGTTTTAGGACCACAATGTAACACTGTTTAGGATGTGAAATAAAAAATGTAGGCAGACTGTATTTATTAATGATTTCAGTGTTGGGGCAATACTACCTTTTTTGGGGTTGTTGTTGCAATGAGAACTTCAGTGGGAAAGTTTCACATTCTCTCAAGTTATCCCCCCAAATTTGTGCTTGCCCTGAAATAAGCATGTTCATATATGAATCAGATGAATGTTTTCAAAGAAAATAATTTAACTTTGTGGTTGCCCGGTCCATCTGTCTGTTTGATTTTGGAAGGTCAACAAGAGACCAGATGAAGTGGTACTTAATTATTGTTTACTCTCTAAATAGACAGATGAAAATAGTTAAAGTCTTTCAGAATGATACTGTTTCATATTGTCTGTCTTTGTATCTAAAAAAATGCGCGTGATGAAACCATTCCTCTAATGTTATTCAGGATCTATTTAGATAATCTAGGTAAGATATTCCCTCGTGCCAGGAGCAGGCATTAGATCAGCCTGTGTACTGTCCCTACAGGTTGTTTTGAGGGCAAAAATGGAGTCATTGGTTCCTAGGTCATGTTCTGTCCTTTTGATGTAGACATGTCTAATGCTATAAATAGTGTAAATAGGTATGGGACTTCTCCTTCGGATTTGCAGTTTAATTCAAAATGCAGTTAGGAAAACTGCCTGGTAAAGAAACTAAGTCCTTAAACCCATTCCTTTGTAAGGATATTTTGTGATATCTCTGATCTCTAGTTGCTTTCCTAGAGGAAAGCTATTGCTATGGCAGATGAGTCTGTTTCTGCTGACAATTGAACTGGGCTTTCTTCATTCGTTAGCTAAGAACTGATATATACTTAAAAATAATAATGTGGCATTTAATTGACAAATTGGTCTAAAAATTGATTTGGCCATTTAGCATAAATGGAATTAATTCCAATAGCTGAGGACTGCCACTTAATTGCCATACCTAATGAAGCATAATTAAATAAAAATTTGATTTGTATATTGTTTAGAAGTATTTTGTAAAATGAACTAGTGATTCCTAACCTTCCTGCTTTTCAGGGACAAGGGAGCATTAATGCTGCAATTGCAAAACTGATGAATGTCCATCTGGAGTTCAGGAGACTGATTTAATTGACGCTCGTGATCATTTCAGACTGACGTGGGTGCAGAGAAGAGTTCTGGCCAGGGAAAATGAGATCCTGTTTTTTTATTGGGAGACTTAGTCTTTGGAAATAAAGGAATTATATTATCACAGATTGTTTTTGATTGGAAGGTCATGTGGTTCCAACCCCCTGCTGTGGGCAGGGACACCTTCCCCCAGATGAAGTTGCTCAGAGCCCCATCCAACCTGGCCTTGAACACTTCCAGAGATGGGACATCCACAGAATTCTCTGGGCAACCTGTGCCAGTGTCTCACAGTGAAATAGCTTAGATTAGTTATTATCTAAACTACCCTCTTTCAGTTTAAAGTCATTACCCCATGCCCCGTCACTTCATGCCCTTGTAAAAATGGGGAGGTTGTGGGAACACAGGGGAAGACAAAATGCTTTCTGATGGATTTATAGACTGTACACAGCAGGGAGAGAGAAATTAAGCCATCAGCCAGGGTTGACCCAGAATCAGTGCCTGGACTGTATGACTGAATGCACACCTGATTGTTCAGGGTTTGTCCTGGAGGAAGTACACGAGGACTAGAATTTAGGTTTAGTTTTGTTTGGGTTTTGTTTTTTAAGTCTTATGTTTCTTACAGTGATAAAGCAGAGCAGCAGTCCATACCCTGATCAGTATATGGTTGAGATAAGATAAATGCTCCTGTCTAAACATTCTCATCTCTGAACATTCAAAAATCATCTCAGATCTAGAGGAAAATTGAAATTGGTTTCTCTTTAATTCCCTTCTAGTTTTTGAGCCTTTAGGGTTCATGTTTTCAGTCAGCTCTGCCAGGATTAGAAGGATGTTTAAAAAGCTAGAGTTCCTGGGGATTTTTATGACTGCATGACCCAGGCTTAAGAAAAACTCCTAATACTGCAAGATATAATTCTGAGAGCTAGCTGCCCTGAATTTGTGAGTAGAGTGTCATAAGTGTCACAAAGGTGACGTCAGATTGATAAATTGGATTTTACGAAGTGAACCTTTTCAAATGTTTCTTGTTGCAAAACCTCATGCTTGTGACGTCACCACAGGAGGCATATTCAACCTGCTGGGTCTTATAAGGCCAAGTGTGTCTTTTAAGTGTATTTAAAACTGTCTTTGACAGAAACTGTGTTCAGTTATCAGCTATTCAGCAAAGGACAACTTGAGCACAGATCACCTAGGTAAATCAGTGTGAGAGAGAAAGATCTTCATTAACTGGAGGATTTAAGGGAAGAATTTTTTATTACAAGGATGTTTTGTGTTGCGAAGTCAACTGTCTGCACATCAAAAAAAAATAATGGGGTTTTAAAAATGACTTTATTAATAAAATGTTGAAGAAATTTAAAACTACCAAATAAATTTAAAACTACCAAATGTCTCCAGGGAATGATGACAGCTCGGACAAGGGAGAGAACTACTAAAATAAGGTATAAAAGTCAGCTTTACTGCAATCTTAAAGTTGCAAAGGGCTTTGAAAAGTGAATGACTGGAGAGAAATATCTCCAGAGAATAAAATGGGTTTCTGAAAGATAACTTGAGCTGAAAATGCTTAAGTAAAATCTTCTCGTTGTGCACCTCAGCATTTTCTAGTGCAAAAAAATATATTCTGTTCACGCTTTCATCTTCCTAGGGGTTATATTTATTCAGAGGAGATTAATGGCCAATTTTCTGTGCGACTGCCATCATCAGAAGTTTATCCCTTTGAAAAATGACTTTTTTTACTTTTTAGGGTAGCCTTATGCATGAATTTTTGTGAAGGCTTCAAATATATAGTTGTAAAATGACAGGTGGAATGATGCTTGTATCCCTGAGCAGGTGCTAGCCTTGTATTCTGTGCAGGATGGCAACACAAGACTGACTGTGACTTGCATAATTTGATGTCAGATATTTTTGTCTTAAATAACTGGTATTGAGTTTTAAATGCATTTATGATTACCTGGCCATTTAATAAAGTCATGTGTTCTACAGAGAGCTGCACTAGGATGCACAGATTAGTGAACTCTGCAGTAGAGAAAGCAGCCTGGGATGATATAAAAAAACCTGGCAGTTCAAACACTCATTTAAGGAAGGGTAAGCAAACATGGTTAAGGAGGGTTAAGGAGCTTGGAAAAACTACCTTGTAGCCCCTCATTGCCTCTGACTGCATGTCCTGTAGTTTTCCAGTTTGGATTTTTTTTTTTTTCTTAGATAGTCCTTGCTTTTTCTCAGGAGCTAAGCTGTCATTTGTAGTTCCCTGGTGTATTCTATTCCTCTGCCCTTCATGGCCTGAATGCTGGAGGAAGTGATGCACTGGAGGAAACTTCCTTGAGCATTTGCTGCCAGGCCTCCTGGAGGATCTCTGCTGGTGCAGCCCTGTGGGCTGTAGTGCAGGGGACTCTGACAGTGCAGGGCCCCTGCAGAGACCTCTGCAACCCCTCTCCCTCACTCCTGTGCAGAACCTCATGATCTCTCTCCTTTGTGGTCTGGTCTTCTGATATTAATGAGTTAAAAGCAATTTGTCCATATTTTTAAATTTTACTTCCTAAGGGTTCAGCTTAAGCAATGCTTTTTTTTTTTTCGCCCAAGAAGGCAGTGGTATAACCTTTATACTTGTGAAAGGGTTAATTGCCTGTGGAAGGTTTTCATGTACCTGGTGATTTAAAGAGGTTGGAAAAGTACTTCTGTGGATATATTTTTCTCTTTTTTTCTCTGCTTGCTTTGGATATTTATCAATGTACAAATCCTTAGCTGCTACCAGGTCGGTAGGTGGAACCCCGCAGAACATTGTAACTTGCTCTTCATTTACTGCGTATCTTCTACAGTGCAACTTACTCTTATTTTATTGGGCAGTTAGAAAGCTATATCCTCCTGATTTGTCAGATCTAAAATAAACTTAAACTAATCTACTAGGTCTCAACAAATCTTCTGAACTTGACAGCAGATGGCACATGCTTTTTATTTAGCCCTGCATATACTATCTTGGTGGGTGGTAACTGCCTTAGGACAAAATCAGCATCCCACCAGTCACCATCTGGGATGGCAGATGATATGTGGGACTGTCATGAATAAGCATTCTGATGTTTGTAAATGTCTGAAGGAAGGCTCTGCTTGTTAACGTGGCAGTTGGTGTGCAGTCACCACCATGAGAAGCACACTTTATGCAGTAATCAGCAAAAGATGAATTGTGTGCCTTGGGTTTATCTCTGGAATATGGGTGGGTGTAAGTTGAATCTTCCATAATTTGTTCATTTTGATGGCAAACTTGAATGGCTCTTATCTTGACAGACCTTTAGTCTTTGCCACTGCTTTTGTGCTAAAAAATGTATTCTCTTAGGTGCTGTGTCAGTAGCAACATTTAGATGCCTCATACGCATCATAACCAATGCTGATAACGAGCGCAAATACAGGGTATGAAGTGTGCCCTTGTTTTGACAGTGTACTCTGAGTTGATGAGAAAATGGAGGGGACAGTTTGGAGGAAATTATGTGAAACTGCTTGCAAAAAACAACCCATAGTTTTGTTCCAGGTACAGGAATGGAAATGCATGTCTTCTGGCCCTCCTCTACTCCCATTTTCCCTTGTCCCTCAGGCAAGATGAGCAGACAGAAGTCTGAACCATGAGGATATCCACAGGATATCCACTTCCCTCATGTTTCTCTATTCCTGGCACTGTGCACTAAGCCTCTTTCCTGAACAGAAGTGCTTTGAGAAATGTTATTTAGATTCGGTATTTTGGAAGGGCTGCTTGTCATTCATGTGACAGGTTCCTTATGTAGAGTATTTTAGACAGTAAATCTAGCCTTGTAGGAAACTGAGTTGTATCAAGTACCAACATCTTCAAAAGGATCTGTGTATCTATCATACAACTTGATTCCTACTGCAGTTCCAACATCCATTTTGGTTTGTATTTTTATTATTTTACTCTCACTTAGCTGCTCTGTGTACCAGCTGAAGTAGGTATCATAGAGTCACAGAATAGTTTGGGTTGGAAGGGACCTTAAAGACCATCCAGCTCCAACTCCCTGCCATGGACAGGGGCACTTTCCATGAGGTCAGGTTGCTCAGGGCCTCATCCAACCTGATCTTCAGCACTACCAGGGATGGGGCATCCACAGCTTCTCTGGGAATTCTGTTCCAGCGTCTCACCACCCTCATAGCGATGAATTTCTTTCTATTATTAATCTAGACCCACCCTCTTTCAGTTTGAAGCCATTACCTCTTGTGCTGTCACTCCATACCCTTGGGAAAAGTCCCTCTCCAGCTCTCATAGCCTTTTCAGCTGCTGGAAGGTGCTTTAAGGTCTTCCTGGAGCCTTCTCTTCTCCAGGCCGACCAACCCCAGCTCTCTCCACCTCTCAGAGGTGCTTCAGTCTTCTAATCATCTTTGTGACCCTCCTCTGGACTTTCTCCAGCAGGTCCATGCCCTTCTTTTGTTGGGGTCTTCAGAGCTCTATGAAACAGCAGTTTAAGGTAGTGACATCTGCTTTAGTGATTCAAATAGCTGACTCAACTATTCTTTTTTTCAATGCCTCCTGAATACTTGGTGTAGAATATATACAAGAGTGCAGGGATTAAGAAGTTTATACAGTTTAGTGGTTCTGGAATTGCCAATGGACCTTTAGTGTGAAGGTTTTATGGTAGAGCAATATATCACCTGAGTATCTTCATGTATTTTTTGACTATTAAGTATGATATGCAAATAATATACTGATTTTATGCAAATAAAAAGGAAGAAGAAACCCAAATGATCTGCCACATGAATTTTTAGTTCAGGTACTACCTTCAGTTTAGAATGTAAAAGTGAGTTAGGTCCAAAAGTTTATAAAACCCAGATTAGATTAAAGTAATAATGTGGTTGTGCTGGCAGGAAAGCACAGAAATGAGGAGTGTCTGCCACATCTGTATGGGCAAATGCCCTCATTCTCATGGCTCTTAATTGAGGGGAGAGCTGAGTGGGTTATTTACAGCATGGAAGCACATGCATGTCCTATTTCTGGATCAGGGTGTGAACTGTCAGCAGAGCTACAAAAGGCTGGCTCTTCTTTTTTATGAATGGAAATGTGTTTTTAATGTGGAATAAGACAGGTGTTCAGAATGGATTTTGTATGCAACAGTCAGGTGACTGGCAGCTCAGGTTTAGGAGAGGTCTGTGCATGGGAAGGAAGAATTAGGGAGTGGTTGTATCTTCAGCTTCACCAGACATCTCTTGAGTTCAGTGTCGGCACAAAATATGCTTGGTTGTGGTTCCTTTAAACAGTGAAAAGGGCAAAGTGAAGGGTGAGGTTCAGGCCAGAGCTAACTTTAACCTGGCCTGACTACAGGTGGCTTCAGACTAGGTGATCCACTATTCTTATGGTCTGTCACTACAAGCTGGCTAATTTTCTCATAACTTGATCACAAAACTTCAGTAATTAATAAGACAAAGCAGGTGTGATGTCCCTTTATACCATAAGGCAACATTGGTTTCAATATTTTTTTCAGTTCCAAAAGAGAATCTATTGTTTACATAGACAATGACAGTATCTTATGAATGATGACTAATCTGGGACCAGCTTTTTTAGGAGCACTTTAGGATTGACATTCACTGCCACTGATCGTGCTTGCAGTTTTCTGTTTTTTGTATTTCTAGTGCTTCCAATCAAGCTTATAGATCTCAATCTCACATTTTTTTTCCTGAATGTAGCATGTTTTTTGTTCATGCCCGGCTATTATTTTCAAACAATCATCAAAGTTCTTGTGTCCAAGAGTGCTTTCACAGCATTACCAGGCTTTATCCTGAATTAATGATTTCCAGTACAACTTATATTCAGCTCCCAGCGTTGTCAGACGTAAGAACAAGACAGTCATCTACTGGGCCTGACTTTCTGTTGTGGCTTCCTTTTATGCTGAGATGAATTCTTGATGCTTTTAAGAAGGTAGGAAATTATTTTTACTTCCTGAGACCAAAGATTGATTTACTCTTCAACTGTGATAATGCTCAAGCAAGGTAAAGGAACAGCCAGGTACATATACCCTGTAGGAACCTCAGATTATGTCAAAGGGTTTTGATCTGTATTTTTGCAAGTTTATGCCATGAATTTTATAAATAAAATTGTTGCTCACTAGAAGTACCTTTTATCTTGAATCAGTTGTCCAAATAGTTAAAACCCATTTGTTTTGCAGTTGGCTTTAATTTATCTTAAGCTTCTTAAATGTATAAAAATAATTTGTTCTTTAAAACCCCCTATTTTCTGTAGTCCTTTTATTGTTGAATGCAGGTTCAAACTATATCTTCTACAGAATTTTCCCATTATAGGATTGCGTTCAGCTCTTCCAAGTTGTAAAATCTGATGGAGATACATTTAATTAATGTTGTTATTCAATGTTTTCCTAGGAAGAAATACAAGGAATCCTTTGATTTAAATAGTACTTGGATCCAATACTTTAAAAGTTAAATGTAAAAATCCTAACCTAGTAACTTTACAGAAAATTCTTAGAGGCAATATAATTCAATTTATTTATTAAATAATTGATGAGACAGTTCCCTGGTCTCAAGAAAGCAAATTGTGAAAATGGGCAAAATTGAAAATACACATAAAAAAACTCACTTTGCTAATTTCTACTTAGAAAAAATCAGCTTTTTAATATTGAGGATTTGCTGTTAAAGTAACTTGTAACTTTCATGTTCAACCTATTAGAGTATTTTATTTTTTAACTTTTTTTTTTTTTTTTTCTCCCTCTCTGGCATTTGGGCATCTTTGGTGTTTTAATCTTGTCCGTGTCCAAGAAAAAACTAATATAAGTCTCTCTATTTCTGTGGTTTGTTTTTTTTCTTCCTGGGTGTTGCTTTACAAATATGGTATATTTGGGATTTAGCTCTTTAACAGGAAACTAGAGTTCCTGGATCAAATAGAATGTAAATTGGATCAGATACAGACAATCAGTGATGGATGGTAAGAAATGGACTTTTTTATTTTATAAGGACATTAAACAGTCTGGACCATGTGGTACATGATTGACTTTGTTGCAGATATCATACCAGGGATAGCAGTGTGGATATTGGGATCATTATATGGATTTGTTCAAAATACTTCTTGTAGAGAAAGCAAAGGAAGCTGAGTGGCCATTTTCCTGGAAGGTCTTCTGATATTCCTTCTGATAGGTTTCTGCCTGTGGTAGGGAGGGGCAAATGTCTAAAGTGGCATCTAAACCATATATTGGACACTTTGGGCATCTAAATATTCTTCTGTAATTAGCTAAGATGCTTAGAGTGCAAGTTAACTGAAGGTAAGCAGTGGCTTAATGACAGACTGCTGAGTAGAAGGCACCAACTTGTCAACCAGTTCATCAAGCAAAATAGTATTATGATAATTCTGTGAAACTGTTTGCCTTGAAGTATAATCCAGGTTAGCTGTCTGGACTCCAAGCTTGGTTAGTCTGCTTGGCAGCAGCCTGATATGTCAGGTGAGGCTGTATCTTTTTGGAAAATAAACTGATGTGTAAATAGAGTCTTGTATTTTTGTTAATGCTAAGAGTGCCAGAAATCTGCAAGTATGGGTGCTACAGAGGAAAGGATCAACCTTATGATTAGAACTAACTAAGATATTGGCACATGCAACAGCAGTCAATGATAACCTAAGTTGAGAGTCATTTTATTTACTCCAATTTAGCAGAGCTCACTGTCTAGTGCAATAGGTCTAATTTTAGATTTCCTTAATATGGAAAATTTCAAGGCTAGTAAAGCAAAGCAAAATACTAGCTACTTGAATGTTTCCAGTTTTCTGAATTACCTTGTGCTGAACAGCTAATGTTTGTGTTGTGAAACAGCCATCTGTTTTTATAGTTTGAAGAGAATCTCCTTCAAATGTTAAATGCTCTAAAATGTGTTAGTGAAGAGGCTGTCAGCCATTTGTCATACTACACCATTCAAAACTTTTCGCTCACAGTGAAAGCAAGCTGAGTTTCTATTCCTCTTTGTATTGATAAACTAGTGTCAAAATTAAAACTAAAAAATTACTTAACCCAATTTGGTCTGTGTACTGTGTCTGATTGATTATTCTTAATCTGTCTCAAGAAATAAAAATGTGATTACTTTTCTGAACCATCCAATTTTTACTGTAACTTTGAATAAAAACATTTCATGTATTTTGTAAACAGAGATGAAAGACATAACCAAGAGTTGATCAGATATGGATGGATGGGTAATAAATAGTTTGACAGGTGGAGATGTTGCAGAATATGATGCCTCCTTGAGGAATTTCAGAGCAAGATGAAGATTAAACATGGCAGTTCTCTGTTTGGGTTTGTACTGAAAGAAAGAGGAACACATCTTCTGAAACAAAACAGGTCCCTTAAACATATGGGGGATTTTTCAAGGTTGGCTTCAAAATAGTCTCCAGTGCTTTTTTTAACTCTGTAGGATACTGCACACAAGGCACTATGCATATGCTGTTCACCACAGTATCCCAAAAGAACTTGTTGCCCAGATGGTGCAAACCATATGCCTCTTGATAGTTATCTGTGTTTGGGAAATACTCTCGAAAAATACAAGAAAGGTCATTAGACTAGTAAAAAACAGCTCTAGTGAAATTCTTTTAAATAACACTGGAGATACTCAAAGTTGATTTGTGTATTTTTTGGGTCTGGGTTTGTTTTGATTTTGGGAGATGTGTGTAAATGTTTTATGGCAGTGATGAGAAAGTAGGGAATCATAGTTGCTCAGTGCGAGACCGCAGCTCCTAAGGCATGCATGCAGGTTTCACTAGTTCATTGCACAGATAGCTTTTCTCCATTGGAGATGCTTAAAAGGACTACAGCACAAGGCTAGGTCCTGGGTTTCTCTCTATCCCCCCTTCTCCCAGCTCTCTGAATGAACCTTTTTGGAAATGTAACAATATAGGAAGCCAGTTGATTTTGGTATTTGTTCCCATGTCTTCATCAACTCATTTGATTATTTCCAAAGGCTAAAGGAGAAAATTCTCTTTGCCCATATGTAAGTTGTTAAAATGCATTTTCTTTTTTGCTTACCTGGCACAGATCCACAGAGGAAAGGCAGTCTAATTACATTTCCAGCACAGTAGTTCTTTGAAGTATGAACTAATTAGGAATGGGCATTGCAAAAGTTTAGACCAGCACTCAGGAAAAGAATGCATCATGTAACCATCACTAATTCATTAGGATAACCAAAGCTTATTTCCTTTGAGTAAAGATTTGCACATTCTCACCTACAGCACTGTACTATATATAATACTTCTTTGTAGCTCCTCTGAAAGCACAACTCTGTTTAAAAGTAAATTAGCCAGCCAAATTGAAAGGCTAATTGCCTTAAGCTTCAAGTACAAAGGATATCCACATTTCGATTTCTTTGCCAGCTGCAAGAGGCTGAGAAGATGTGTTTTCAGAAATCCTAACAGGGTATCTCATGACACTTGAGAATTTTAATGTGGTGTCATAAATCACTAACTTATTCTTGCTCCAGTATTATTTGCAGAATCTATTGAGATAGATCAGTTCTGTGTACTGAGGAGGAAACGTGATGGCCAACTGTTACCAGACTAAACAACCTGTTTAGTCTGGTAACAGTTTATGTCAAATACCTGAAAAGGTCTTATCCTTTACGTTGCTTCCTCTTATCTGGTTTGATTCAGAACTTGATTTTGCAAGAGAGAGACTGATGGGGCGTACAATTCCTTACAGACTTAAAATTTTACTGGATCATTTCAGTTGGATATATAGATGCTCTTTTGTGTTTCCTGCTTTGTTTTTCTTGTTTTCTCATTCTCATCTTTCAATTTTTAATTGAGTCTAGTCCTCCCTGAGTAAAAACAGTGACAGCCCTTGCAATGTGTGTGTCCAGTGTGATCCAAAGAATCCTGAATTTTTTGTATGGATCATTTTAATTTGTGGATATTGTTATGCTGCTGCTGCTGACTTGGCTTACACTGTGCTGTATTAAGGTTATACACAACTGGGAGCTTGCAGGATTGACCAAATGTTTTTCCTCCATATGAAAATTCCCAACCTTCCTGCCTTTTAATGAACTCATATTCTTGTTCTTACTCTTAAACCTACTTCTAAGTACTTCACAATCCTGCCTATAGCAATTATTCTAAATTATTTTTTGGTTTCACAGAATGTAATGATTACATAACTCCTCTTTATTCTCAGCTGACTGACTGTAGTCTCAAGTAGCTGCTTCTGTTACATGATGATGTTATTGAGCTATGTGCAAACCTGAGAAATTAAATGGGCCTGTTTCATGTCTCACTCCTGGTGGGCGAGAACAAGTACCACCCAGAACTCTTTACATCTATCTGCAGGAATAAGCACCTTTTGAAAGAAAAAATCCACTTGACAGAGGTTTTATTGCAAAATTTGAGTGACTACAAAGTTTAGAGAGTAAGAAGAAAGCTGTTGTTTTGGAGGGTTTTTTTGGTTTGGGGTTTTGGGTTTTTTTTTCTGTTACAATTTAATGTGTATGCACATGTTTCTTTCATAAAAGTTTAAAGCATTCAGATAGCCTTCTAAGCAAAGGTTAGCTTGTACAAGATAAACCTCATACATAGTGAGATACTTAACACTGACTCAAGGCAGAGTTGTACTCGTGCTGTATGTTCTAGGACATTTTAAAGGTGTGTTTTTCCAACCAAAGAAGGAAATTTTGAAAGTGATGGAAACTTTCCTTGCCTGTAATGCCTTTTTAGGTTTTGAACAAATACATACACCACAAGATGTACTCATTTATGGTAAAATCTGTATTACTGTGTGAAAAATGGCCATACTCTAAAATCTCAGTGTATTTTTGCCACCAACATTTTCTTTTTAAAAACTCTAGAAGAGACTAAGCAAAGTTTTCAAACACAAGTGATTTGCTTTACCAAATTATCAGATCTCCAAATCCCAGGAGGATGAGGGCTGAGATTTCTGTAAGGAACAGTCACATTTCTGAGGCTTGGCATGGTCCTGTCTCTGGCTGCATGTACAGGTTCTCTCCAGGGCTGGACTGGTCAGAGCATGCTGCTGCAAGCCCTCCTATGCTCAATGAAGGCATTTTCTCAGAAGTGATTTGCATCTGCTGCTCCCATCAGTTGTTGGGAGGTCATTGCTGCTTATAATCAGGCCACCTTTTAATTTAGATGTAGAGCTTAAGGCAACTAACGTTGGTTTAAATTTTCAGCTTGGGTTTTTAATACTTAAATTAGTAGCAAGAGATTGCTTCAAGGACTCATTCATCATGCGTATGCAACTTTGTAGTAAAAATGAATTTATAGTTATTTTTTTGTTGAAACAAAAGTGTACCTTGGCAGTAATTTCTTTTTATTTGTTTGAAGGTTAATTTTCTTTCTGGACTGGCAGCTGGAATGCCTAAGGGTGTAGGCACAGTGTGCGACCCCTTGCTGTGCTCAACTGTTCTTTCTGGGTGCATCCATATTTACAAGCATTTTTGGTGGTGTCAGGACTGCACTTTTGAGGCAAATGTTCTGAATATGCCCAGGTATCCTGCTTTGGCCAAAATTGAGCAGCCTGAGACTTCACCAAGGTTTTGTTTCTTTGGGGGAAAGTAAGCAGAAACATGCAGTCCAGGAGTGTACATGCCTTGTGCTGCAGTGCTAATATGCAAAGGCAGTACCAGCCTGCTGCTTTCCAAAACAACCCTCCTTGGGAAGGCTTTGGTGCTCTTACAGGGAGCTCCATCAGTCTTCCTTCTGGTCCACACAGCTTCCTAATGCAGGTGTTTGCCTCTGCCAATTTTAAAGGTATCCAATCCAACTGAGCTTCATTAAGATCTTACAGATGATTGAAATAATTGCTGAATTATATTTTGGATTATTTTCTGTCTGCAACCAAATGTATGAGATTTCTGATGGGCCAGGATTTTTAAACCCCAACGTATTTTATTATTCTATAATGATTTGTATGTACAACTTGTAAAAGAATTTTTGTTTCAGAATATTTTACTTCAGAGAACAAAAACTACAACAGTGATGTTGAAATAAAAATTTACAGAAAACAAAGGCACTAGGGAAGGTTATTTATGGTTTAGAATAAAAAAAAAATAACAAATACTGAAGCTCTAAGCAGATTAAATTTTCAGATGAAAATGTTATCTTAGCTCAGCGGATTCGAGGATCTTGGTTGCTGGCCTTGAAATATGACACTTACACTTAAATGATTTAGTGTGACAGTCTCCAGCCTAGGTTTTCAGGATCACCAGTATTTCGTTTTAAAATTAATTAGCTACCTGTATGCTATGATTATTTTTGATAATTAGTTTTATTTTTATTTGATGTGATTTATACCTTAATGTTTTGTCAATATTGTTTGTGCAGTGGCAGAACTGTCACCTATAAGAAACAAAGACATGAAGTCTATTTAGAATGCTTGAGCAGTGAATTGTACATGAGAAGGAATCTGTACAAATATTAAAATGCTAAGCATGGGTTAGAGTTAGGAATGTGATGAAGTACTATTATCCTACCATATAAATGACTATTTCTGAAGCTTTTTCTGTGTACACCCCTGCACCAGAGAACAGAACAGACTTTCTCTTGGTAATAAACTTAACTGGATTATGAGAGGGGTACTCTAGTGTTACTTGTGAATGCATCACTCTTCTTGGGAGGATTGCTGCCACTTTTGATTTCAATGTTTGTCTCTCAGTGCTCCTGCCTATGGAGTGGTAGGTGTACACAAAGTTCTGTGCTGCTCTGGTTCCCAGGCTGGAAATGGGATCTTGTATTTGAAGTCTTTTGCTTTTGAAACCTGAACATAGGACAACTCTTGCTTGGAAAGAGCTGCTTTTGTGCACAGCTCTCTGAGCCAGCCCTTGGCCATCCAGAGTATTTGGGTGGTGTGAGAAAAGAATAAACATCAAACTGTGTAGCTAAGGAAACAGAATTAATTTCTATATGAGTTACCCTAGACCCCCCATTTCTTCTCTGCTGGTTTAACACCATACCTTAAATGGAATACAGACTTTCCCCCTATATATATAAAACTGTCCTTTGTGTAGGGCAAGTTAATATTTCAGGCTCTTGGCTTGTTGGTTAGGGACTGTAATTTACCACAATTTTATGTACATTGCACAAGACTAACATCTAGCTGACCTTCCTCTGTACAGTAGTTTGAGTTGTAAAGGTATTGATGGACTAATATAGATAACGTACAATCTTTTTATGAAGCTGAAGATTTGGATATATGTAAAAGTGGAAAGGCTTCATTAGTCTCATTTGAATAGGCTGCTGTCTTCCAGTGTTTCCATCACATTTCTTGTTGGCATCCTTTTTGTTGAATAATTGCATTTGAAGCAGTGGACACTTCTATGGTCATTGGAAAGAAAAAAAGCTCTGGAACTGGCAAAGAAAATGTATTTGAAAATAATCTTATCCTCTGCTACAGATGCAATAATAAATCTGCTTTAAAATAGAGAGCTTGCAGAACAAAATAATGAGCTGTTGCAAGTTGCTGTGCACAGACCGTGATATATTGCCAACTTTTTATTTCTGAGCTCTGTAGTGTGTCACAAATGCATTTATTTCTATATTAAGCAATGCCTTTGCAGTTTGGAACCTTATTTGTTGGAACTGGTGGTTGGGTCATGCATTATAGCATTTTAAGAAACAAAACACAGTTTTAATCATAAGAACTTGTGGCTATCTAGTAACAATTTTCTCTCTGTTCTTTGTAGGTATGAAGCGTCCATTAAGTCCTGACCACATCATTGAAGATGGGATTATGAATCAACCAGCTGTTCTACGGGTCTTTGAAGAAAAAGGACTGAGGAATGACAGACAGGATTATCAATTAAGCAAAGAAAAAAAGAAGATACTGTTTTCCTTCTGTGAAGTGTGCAATATACAGCTGAACTCTGCAGCCCAAGCTCAAGTTCATTACAACGGGAAATCTCACTTGAAGAGAGTGAAGCAGCTCAATAATGGAAAGCTCCCTACAAGTACAGCTCCTGGCACTTTGTTTGCAAGTACAAGCACAGGTATACATAATTGTTTGAGATGTTGGATTTTGGTCACGAATTCTGAGGAAGCTTTTAAGCTCTACCCAACATAATCATTAAACTTAATCTAGATTAATACTAGCAGTTAATAATATTTTGCCATGTTCAGGATTACTGGTGTATTTCTTCTGCTGTGAAGCCAAGCGGTATTGAGGCAATATTCTATTATCCCATTATGTGTTGGACCTTGAGATATGGTCTATTTAAAAGTAACTCCTGTGGATCCAAGTGCTTACACATTTTGTCCTCTGCTTTTGTTCCCAAAAGAAAGTTCTGGAGGGATCCTACATGTACAGGAGAAACTTTTCAATAAAATCTAGTAGTGGAACGATGGAGGAGGAGAGCTGGAATTTACAGGGTGGGCTCTTTCATTCTTTCACTCTTTCTCTTTTCAGCCCTCTGGGTTTTAAGTACTCTCATTCACAGAATCAGTTTGGGTTGGAAAAGACCTCTAAGTAAGCAGTATTTCAAAATAAGGCTTTACATGCAAAGCAAAACAAAAGTCTAAAATGTTTGGGCAAAATGCATTTAGCACGCATAATGTAAAGATACAAAGCACATAATATGCTTTTCTGGTTTTTTGTGGGGGGGTTGTTTCTTTTTGTTTTAGTGTTAGACTCAGTTCATAGCTACTTGAGAAAAATCTAACAGATCTTGAATCTTCGTACAAGAAGTTTTCTTGATTGCAATATTTGTTTTTATTTGCTACATTGAGACACTGGCTTTGGTTTCTTTTATTTCATTTTGTATTGAGACTGTCAAGCTGCATTGAGGGGGTTTAGCCTTTTCTTTTTTCTGATTTTGTTTCTTGTTAACTGAATTTTACTTGTTTTGAAGTCTGTGGTACTGTTTTGCTTGATTTAGAACTAAGAAGTTTGAGGGTATCATTTGTATAAGGCCTGTGATTCAAAAGAATAAATTCGTATTGAATAGCATCTAGATTACCTAATTTTGTGTATTCTTAAAATAACTGGATATCTGTGAGACATTATGATTGATTTAAGATTCCCGTCTGTGGCTCTACAATGCAAACATATAAAAACATTTTCTATTTTTGTTGCTGTTTGTTATCTGAACCCCTTCATCTGATGCCTTAGCTGTCATTCCTGGAAATGACAGCTGATGCACTGGCACCATTCCTCAAAGAATGCTCTGATGCTCAGAATATGATTATGTTTGCTGGAGCACATGCTTTGGGGTTACTGCATAGCTTGGGAGTTAAAATTCATGTTTCTTTTTACTTTGTTCACCAATCTCTACATTAGGCTATATCCTAGTTGTGTACTAGTTATGCTGGTCCATCCAGTGCATGTTGAAATAAGCGTTGTTTTTTCATAGCTGAGGGATATTGTGTTCATAGCATTTAAAAGAAAGAAATGCCTTACAATAGACAATTTATTATTACTGTGATTACACAAACAATATAATATATGGTTTAAGAACCAGTGGGAGAACAAGATTTACTGAGACGGAGTTCTCAAAGAACGTTTTCCAAAAATAACTAGAAATTAATTTTCTTATAAATTGACATTATCCAGGCTCAGTTTTAATCCATGTCCTCTGGAGTGTTATTACCTCTTGTAATGGAAGTCTTCCTTTCCCATTTCTTCAGCTAACATTGTAAACAGAACTAATTGTGCAGATGGTAAGAGAGCAATTATATTAATCTCACCTCACCAGTGAATAGATTTTATTCCACGTGCAAAGGAAGCAAATAGCCCATCTCATACTTCACTGTTATAGCTGCACCCTTCTAACAAAGCACCTGGTGAACAGTTCACCACACCTCAGGAAACTTCCTGCAAAAGTTCCTGCCAGTGTCAAGTTGGAGTTTTCCTCTGTGTTCAAAAGATAAATGTGAAATCAATAATATTCCCACTGGAAAATGAGGTGACTGTAAAATATACATGACTGTAAATCTTCCTTGACACTTCAGAAACCAGGATTACAAACCTGCCAGAAGTACCCTGATTCTGTGTGTCAGAATTGATGGATCACTGACTCCAGTTCTCCCTGACACTTGATGGACTTCCTTATAAATGGAGATGAGACATATTTTCATATTAATTCTGTTTTGTGGTCCTCTGTGACAGGTGCCCCTCAGTTGTTTTGACTTCCACTATGTTTTACAACTATAAACTCTTAACTTGCTGGTAATTGTCGTTGTTGTACTACTATTGGAGCGTTTATTAATATTTGATATGTGGGATTCCAGGTCCTGCCAAGAATACTTTTAATTGTGTAGATGAATGGCTTTTATATATTTAAAGTCTAAATATAATTTTAGAGACTAGTTTTTAAAGTTACTTCTTTGTATTTAGAGGAAGGGTACAATTGCCATAGGATTTAAAATATATTTAGCAAAATATTTTTCTAAAAAATTTACTCAATTTCTAGTTTATCTTGCCTCACCTGTTATTTATATATAGAAGTTCTTTTGCTATTGTACCTCTACCTGCAATTTAAATTACTTCCTAGCAAGTAAGTTTTATTATAAAATAAAGATTTAGGAGCTGCTTTTCTTATATTGCCACAGTCAGGAAATTAATGGGTTACATTCGGTGAGTTTGGTGATTTGATCCGCTCATTGAACTCTTCCTTTTCTTTACATTGGTGTTGAAATTTGGGAAAAAAAAGAGTATTCTGCTTGGAAAATACATTGCCTACGGTGTTAGAGCCTTCACTATTGCTTATGTCAATGCTCGTTTATTAGCAGCTGTGCCCCCCGTGTCTCTGACTGCAGCTCTGGCTGCAGTTTCAGTGCTGCCACTCCCAGGGCCATCCCGGCCCTTATGCCAGGGATACGGGATGTACGGAGAGGCTGCTGGCAGAAGGACATAGATGAGAACTCTCAGAAAAGGAAGGAAGTGTGCGTTTGCCCTCGCAGCTGAAGTTGGAAATGACTTCATGTATTTCCTATGAAGAAAAAGAAAAAGAAAGGGTGGTTTCCTGCAGCCTTGGGAGATGTATTTTGGAGTGAGCCTGTTCAAAGCTTTTCGGTGAGCAGGCCTTGCTGGAGCCTGCAGCAGCGCGGAGCAGATCCAATCCCGGCTGTTCTGGGTACCTGAAATCCACCTGCCCCCGCTGAAAGCACGGGCTGAGCCCTCGCTGCTCGCAGGGGCCGCGACCGGCCGTGAGCGTACAACACGAGCTTGGCTAAGTGCTAATTAAAGTCTGCTCGCTCCCGCCGTGCTGCCAGCGAGCTAATGAGTTAATTGCTGGGGAGCTGAGGACGGGCGGGGGCGATGCTCCGGAGGCAGGAGCGGCGGGAGCCGGGATGCTCGGTTCCCACGCGATGGCGCTGCAGCCCGGGCAGTGCCGGACCGCGCCTCCAGCATCCCGGGGCTGGCAGGGAACGCTGCGGGATGATCGCTAATACCGGCTGGGCTATTCCCTGCCTGGCTGCCGTGTACTCCTCCCACGTCTTCTTCGGAGGTGACACCGGTTTTGCTCCACGGATTCTCATTGCTTCTTCCATAGGGCGGTATCTGCTGGTGAGTGTCCTGGTCCTCTCTCCTTTGCACCCCTCATAACACGGGAGCAGTTGGTGTAGTCTTAAGGAAGTGTACTAGAAATGCCTGACAAAGTCCAGATTTTACAGATCTCTGGAAACGCGTAGGGAAGTTTCATTTTTGTTACAGAAAGTGTCAAAATTTGAAAGTGGGCAAAGGAGAATCCCTTTTCCCCGGGTCCTAGGCTGTTTTAAAGAGCACATGTGCTTTAGAGCCCGGGTGGCACTCGTTCATGCTCATGTGATCTTCCTGCAGGTTTGGTGGGAGGTGTGATTGGGATGTCAGGATGCAGTGTATTCTGGTAGCTCTTCTGCCGTTTTGTTCTTGAAATCTCTGACCTTGCAGGACAGTTTTGGAAATGCTGTGTGACCTTATACCATGACTTTTTGTAAGGAATGTTGCTACAAGTTATTGTGTTAACACTGCAGTACTGAGGAAATGGCCACAGGCTGATTTACTGAAGTATTATAAGCATTTAGTTTTGTGGTCTGGCTCACAGCAATGACAGACGGGGATTTGTTAACATAGCAAAATAAATACATAAATTAATAGACTTGTGTTGTGTTTGTGACTTAAATTGGGTCACAAAAACGGCCTAGTAGTGGTGGTGGAAAGGAGAAAGTAAAACAGCAGTTTTGGGTATGGGAGAAGAATGAGGGATAATGGACAAGGCAGGATTTCTTCCATTTTTGACAGTGGAGATTAGAGCTTTTTTGTCTCTTTGTGCAGTGCCATATAAATTTGTAAGTCTAGGCAACTTATCAAGTTAATGGAGGCAAGGAGGCTTGCAATTAAAGAAAATTCCAATTATTCTTGATAGGCTCCATAGACTATACAGCTAACTTGCATATTAGTTTTCAAAAAAAAAAAAAAAAAATAGAGAGGAAGAAAGTGTGAATAGTATCTTCAGCCAAAAAATGAAACAGGGGCTACTTGCTTCCTTTGCAATAGATGGACGTTAAGAAATTATGCTGAAAATATTCCAGATAGCCTTAATTCTACATTCCAAATTTTGTAATGAGAGCAAGGCTTTTTTTTTTTTTTTTTGAATGAAACTGAATGAAATTAGCTTTCCAGATGACCAGATCAGTGCAGAATTAAATGATGGTTGGTTACAACAGAAGGAATCTGCAGTGCACTGCTCTCATTTCATTGCAGTTTTCCTTGTTTTTAAGAATCTAATCCTAAGCGCAGATCTTTGTACATAGGTTTTAATCTTTATATGGGCCAAGACTGGCTTTCTGACAGGTAGCCTAGTTGCCGTCTAAGACTGCTTTGTGCCAACGTAATGGAACAGAACTTTTGCTTGCTTTAAGCCTCTTGATCTAGGTTCTCAATTGCTTCTCAGTGTTTGTCTTTGATTAATCTAAAAAAAGACAAGGATAATCCGATTTTTATTGCAGAAGATCTTTGTGAATTATTCTAGCAAGTACTCAGAGGAATGCAAAGCAGCAACCAAAAGTATCTTGAAAAAGTTTGTGACCTGAGTCCTCTTAAATGTGTGCTTGCATAGCTATAGAATTAGTGCATAAGTCTGTAGAGAGCACTGTGAGCTTACTCTTTTTCTGTGTTGGGTCAAAACCTTTTTTTAGACTAGTAGAAGGTCAGCACTTGTTCTGCCTTCCATGTCTGCTGCCTACAGCCTGATCTTTTAAAAGCAGTTTCAAGAAAGAGGCTTCTGTGGGGGCACAAAGCAGAGCAACTCCTCAGGGTTTCCCCTCTCTGTCCCCCCATGAGAGTGAGTTTGCTCCATGCTTTGCTCTAGGTAAAATCCATTTTTCTGTTTGTAAAAAATTAGACTTTCGCTAAAAAGCAAAACTGTGTCCAATATTATAGAAATAATAACTAAAAGAGCTGCATGCCCGTAATGAGACTTAGCTTAGTGAGCTCTTGAGAAACTCTTAGTATTTCACTTCTTGGTACAGGGTACATTGACTTTTTGCTTACTCAATGGTCTCTTGATCAAGATTGCATTTGGTAGATGGTACCACATTCTTTGCATTACTCGAGTCTCTTTCACCATTTACTCAAGAGATAGGTAATGGTATGTAACATTTTTCTTACAATATGGAATGTACTTATGATAAGCAATTGCTGTTTTTCTTTTACAGAAATCATCATAGAAACATAGAATATGCTGAATTGGAAGGTGCCCATCAGGATTGTGATTAGCTGCTCTGAAATTAAGTGGATTTATAGTATTCATTTTGGACATGTCGTACTCCTGACAAAATGTTGATGATGAGAGTTAATACAAGGCCCAGAACTGACATTAAAGTTGGTTTCTTATTTGCCAATAGCTACACACTGTACCTATAATATTCTGTTCTTTGAGTAGCTGCACAGCAAAAGTACTGGTAAAACTAATAAAAATATTAAGTAGATGATATGTACCCTCACTCGTAGTCTTCAGGAATAAAAAGGGGGAAATTATTTTGTCGAGGTCAGTTGTTTTAAAGTAATTGACAAGTTGCATCAGAGGAAAACATTTAAAAATTCCCTAATTCCCTAATGGTAAATTGAAAACCATAACTATTTTGAAGCTGGTAAAGGCTATCAGACCAATTATTCATCTCTAGACACCACTTCATTCTCTTTGAGGTGGGGAACACATGAATGACATTAGGGAAACAAACAGTATATAACTATTATGGAAGTTAGTGGTTTATAGGGGAGTGGTCCTTCGGGTGGAATGTGGAAGGATTTGAAAAGAAAATTGGACGGTACATTTGGCACCCCTTGCCACTACTTTGCAGAGATATATTCTTGTAGCAAAATTCCTGGACTCTCTTGAAGGACAGAAAAGCTGTGGTTAAAAAACAGCATTTAAGGTATCAGAAAATTAGATATTCTAGAGCCTAGGACCAAAAATGCGCTCACCAGCCGTGGTTTCAGGCTGAGAATGGCAGTAGAGTGGTGCTGACACAACTTGTGCTTCAGTTAGGAGCATATCCCTAATTATTTAACCACTTTGGGCATGGCCTGGAGAGCTTAAATCAGTTGAGTTGATGTTTCTGCAAGAATTTCTTCGCTGTCTCACTGAAGGATGTGGTCCACAGTTTGGAGATGTAGACAGCCAAGATGAAAAGGGATCTATAAATTCAGACATTTTTGTTCATGTGCATTTCTAACCACGATTTCTGTATTAAAACTACTAGAGAAAAAGAAATAATGAAGTAGGTTTGTTTATTATTTTTTACCTTGTAAAAGGAAAACAGGTATCTTCTCTGCATAGCAGTTTTTCTCATCTAGGGTCAGATCCTGTCAAAATTTCTTTCACAGTTGTCTCGTGACCCAGCAGTGTATTTGGATAACTGTACAGGAAATAAAATAACTCCCATGTCTTTCCATTTCTTGAAAGCCTAGTTATGATTACATCTGTCTTATGCTTTATATCTCTGGATGTGAGTGTGCACAGCAATACATGCTCTGTTACTTTTCTTGGGAAAGAAAACCTATGAAGTACCTGAAAAACAAAAAGATGTACATTGCAAGAAGTCCATTTGGGAGTAGGAATAGCATGAATTTAATAAACCATGGAGATTTTTCATAGTAAGTGATTTAAAATTACTCTTGTTTTAGAAGGACAAAGACATTGGTCGTGTAATGTCAGGCTTTTAGTGATTTTTTTGTTCGGTACAGATACTTAATCTGCTAGACTGTACAGGTCTTTGTTGGGTCAGTATTCTAAATGTTTTCACCCAAATATTTATTATTCTTTTAAACAGATCCTGGTTTTTAATATGTAATAGACTTTGTCTCCTACATGGTTAAAAAAATGTATTTAATTTGCATAATTTTGAATTAATCTTATTTAGAAATGCTGTAAGGAATCATTAATTTTTATTGCTGGAATTTTTTCCCCCCCAATAATGAACCTCATCACAATACAGGCTGCTGATTCTCCTCTGTCTCGTGTTCATTGTAGAAAAGATTGAGCTATTTTTAACATTTACAGAGCCTAGATAGATGATTCCTCGTTCTGTGTGGTTTGGAGCTGAAGCTGTAGAGCCTTTCATAATCATCTCCTTCTATTTTTTTGCGGTTTGTTTGAATTTGATCCCTGTAGCTGATTCCGTGCATTGATAATGAAGGCTTGGGTTGCCTGATTCTCAGCATAAATTCAGGCAGACTTCTAGTCCGTCAGTGCTCTGTGTTTCGGTAGGCATGAAGATACAGAACTGAAATTGCTTTGCTTTCTTTACAAATGACTCAGAGTGTGCTTGTCCTTCCCTAAAATGTTGCCAGCGTGTGAAGGATTTTCAATGAGCAGTGCAATAAGCCGGCATCTGGGAAGGTTTGAGGCTGCTCTGGTATAGCAGTGAACTGTCACACAGATGATTGGGGCTGGAGCCAACACTCTGTAGCACCGTAGATCATATTGGTCACATACTGGAAGTTTTGTTTATGTAACTTGGTTGCTGTTTAACCTGCTTAAATAGTGTTGCCATAATGTGGAGTGGGCTTCCCAGTAGAGGTGAGTCTGTTTTTTATTATTAAACTTTACTGAATTGCTTTGTGCTACGACATTAAGAGTGGATGCTTACATGTTTGGCATTATTTCTATGTGCAGTGCATTTCTGTTTTAGTTATTCCAGTGGAAAGAATAATAAAAATGGCAAGGCATATAATGCATCTTTTTCTTCTCTTCTTATTTCAGTATTAAAAGTAACTAAATATGTGGCAAGCTCCCTTTCCTTGCTTGCTGTTTGTAGAGGGCATCTTTCCAGTAGGTGACTTCCTATGCATTTTAAATGTTTTTTGAATGTCAGTGATGCTGTGTTATTGTTGTAGAAAGAAGCTTATTAGCAGTGTGAATAAACACCTCTTACCAGAGCTTGCTTTCTGCTTTGTTAAATCTCAAAGTATAGTTACAGTGATGTGTGAAACACAAGAGCTGTCAGATTCTGCAGATAAACTAAAAAAGTAAAGAATGAAATAAATTGTATACTGGATTTGACATATTACGTACGTCTTTCATTGTTAATATTAAAAGTTATGATCTGTCATGCCTAGGACAGCTTCCAGTAATTCATTTGCACTGACAGCTTTCTTTGAGAAGGGTATAAAATTACTGTTGCTTCTCCCTAACCAGTTAAATTTGAGATTTAGTGCACCAAGTTTTATTTAAGGGAACAGATAGTGTGCCAAAGGTAGCCTGTGAAGTTCTGGTAGTACATCTTTAAGCTTAAAAGTATTATCATAAACTAAGCAGACTTTGTACTTGTGTGTTTTAAAAAAAGGGGGTTTTATTGAGAATTTCACCTATAGCAGAACAAAAAAAATTAGTTCAGCTGTTACTTATTAAGCACTGCTGTTATGCAAATACTGAGCTGGTGAAGTGAGACCTCCTATGATTATATTTGTGTATGCTGATAGTATTTTTTTAATAAAATAAGGAAATATGTTGAAAAATATTTATTCCATTTTTTTTCTTGCTTGCTTGCTACAGAAATGTCTGTGCTTACTATGTAAAGACTGCTGTGGGTTTTTTGTGTGTTTTTTTTTTTTCTTCTGAGGAACTAGGACAGCTCATGCTTTTTCCTGCTAAATATATTTATGAGGCAGCTGTTTTATAGCTTTCAGCTCCAAAGTTATAGATAAGTGTGTATTTGTTTGACAGAAGATTCGAGAATTTCCATTTACTGCCAGTACATGTAAAGCTTGGCTAAGCAGACTGCATCAGGAGCACACACCATTTGTATTAGCCAATCTGTCTTTGCAAGTCCCAGGGCCACTATCTTGCTAGAAACCACTGTGTGCTTTTGAAAGCATGAAATTAGTTTTATACTGAGCACATAGTTTCTCATTTAGCAGTTCTTTTTATGGTAATGGTCAATTTATGGTTCAGTGCCAGAATTTTGGTGTTCTGTCA
The DNA here is from genome assembly GCA_013401135.1 of Cettia cetti. Taxonomy (NCBI): domain Eukaryota; kingdom Metazoa; phylum Chordata; class Aves; order Passeriformes; family Sylviidae; genus Cettia; species Cettia cetti. The sequence goes on from VZUI01042803.1 coordinate 39,434, forward strand.
AAGCTGATAGCTTCTGCTAAGGTGTTCTTTGGAGATAAAGACAAACAAAATCCAAAACAACACCCCCCACAACAAAAATGCAGTTTGTGGTGGGGATCCTAGGGAGATGCAAATAAAAGAAAGTTCTCCTGGATTACCTAACTCCTGACATTGCTGATAGTATTTCGGAATTATTTGTTGCAGTGTTTCAGAAAACATTTGTCATTCATGACATAAAATTATTAAATTAATTGTCACCTTTTTATACCTCATAGGGGTTTTTTTGTTTGATTTCTTTTTTCCCATGACATGCAAAATTGCTGTCTCTCAATGCTAGTTTCCTCTACGTGCTTATTTAATGATTAAGGTTCAAATGCACTTGAAAAATGTATATGAAGCACCCTAAACATTCAGGATGATTTTTAGATAGCAGCTTTAGAATACATTACAAGCTTTTCCCTTTCTTCAAGAATCTATAGAAGTCAACATAAGTTGTTATTAAAAACCCTTGTAAAACTTTTAAAGTACTTATAATTCATAAATTTACGAACCAACTTATTTTTAACCTGTGTCTCGTTCTTGGCAGATTTTTGTTGTTTTTCTGACTATACCAGATTGGTGACTCTTCCCTCACTAGGAGCTATGCTTGATGAAAGGTTAATGTGGTTAACACTGTGCACTTCACTTGGGTTACTCTGCCTAGCCTACATTATTCTCTCTTGTATACTGGCAATTTAAAATTGCATTGCTTTTAATCTATTTCACAATTTTGACTTGATCCTGAAATAAGCATTTATAATGATACAACATTTGCTTCTTTGCTCAGTTCTGTCTGCAAGGAGCAAAATTTGATGTTGCTTTTTTTTTGTGTGCAAGATGTGGTTGGCTCTAGAGCTGGTAATGTTTCTTCTGTTTAGTGCCGAGGAGAGATCCTGTTCCATCTACGTTTATGCCTTCTTGGGATAAGAAAAAGCTGGAGGTCATAGTTCCCAGAAGTTTAGTTAAGAATTAAATGTAAACTGGTGCACCCTTTTTTTATTATTCCATCATCATGGAGGAGAAGAAGTAGAAGAAGCTATGGAGTTGACTGCTCTTTGTCACAGGTACTTGGAAAACACAGCAGTCCCACTTCAACGAAGCTCCCCTTTCAAAACCATGTTTGGATGCTTCTGTAGTCATGCAAGAGATGCATACTGGCAGCTTAACTATATATTGTTGTCATTTTAGGATCTTTGAATAAATTTGCTTGCTATTCTTCAGTGTGTTTAAAGGCTACCAGGCAGAAAATATTATGAACATTTGGAAAAAAAAAGTGTGACACCTTGCTACCATGGCATATAAAATTTGTTTTATTTCTCCAAGTGCTTGAAGTAAAATACCTTTCTTTGTCCTTTTATTTTTTGGTAATTCTTTGTATCATTATGAATATAGGCTTGCCAAATTTCAATCTGGTTGGTCCTTTGTTTCAAGATAGTTTTTGCGAGGTCCTTTTATCCTTAAAGATCTTGCATCTTCTTCCAAGTGTCTTTATTACTGCATGTTTCCCCTCCTGCCATTTCACATTGGTAGTTCAAGTGAGAGGCAAGATTTGGTGTGTTTGTTGTGCTGGATAAAACTACTGCACATCCTGGTGTGGAGCTCTGTTGCTTCTCTATCCATTCTCTAGCCATTTCAGTATCAGATTATCAGTTATCACATGGCACTGTAGTTTTAATTTCTTCTCCTTTGGAAGGCATCAGTGTTAAAACCTGGTGATCTTTTGCACGTTGGGAGTTTTCAAGGGGTAGCATCTTCTCTACTGCCAAGATTACTTTACAAGGAGATTCTGAAGAAGAGGACACTAAACTGAAAGGAAAAGAAATTATTGGGGAAGTGGTATGTTGTGAGCAATTCCATGTTAGTCACTTGACTCTGGGATCCAAGTCTAGCTAAGCTCTCGGTGGAAATTTTGAAATTTGCTTTTTTTAAGTGAAGGTCACTGATGAATCCTGCCACAGGAGCTGAGTGCACTGAGAACTGTAGTTCACTGTAGCAGTCCTGTTGAAGCTTTATTCCTGAAGCTCAAGCTTATGTGTTTTTTCCTCTCTGAAGGTTAAAGAGCCAGAGATGTTCTGGAGGTCTCACCCAGAATGTTCAGCCAAGAAATTGTTTTGTTTTTGTTTTTTTTTTTTTTTTTTAATATGCTTTCTGTTCTGTTGGATTTTGAGCCGTGCTCAAAATACAACTCTGAAGGGAAAATGAGCTAGTAACTTCCCTCTTTCACATATGCTTTTTGGTTCCTGTAAGGATGGTTTTTTAAAATTTTTTTTAGTTGAAAATGAGGAAAGCTGGGTATGTTTTGATTTCCAGAGGTGTAAGGACAGTGCTTTTGTATAAATTCCAGCAGTTGGGGCAGATGAAATGCTAAATTCCTTAGCCTTGGGTAGGTTCAAGACCTACACTGAAGTGTTTGTGTCTGACTGAGCAGGGCAGATCTTGGGAGGAGATGAGGAAGTCTTTTTAATACTGTGCAAATAGAGGAATACAGCTTCCTTAAGGATTGAAGTTTTGAAATTCATATAGTGTGTTACAGGAGCTACTTGAGGGAAAGTATGGGACTATGAAAGCTCAGTGGACAAAATTTTCCCTTTAAGCAACTTGTGAAACTGTCAAACTTTGGGCAAGATTTTGTGTTATGATTCATTTGGTAGTACCACTTGTTGGTGTATGGGTTGCACCGGAGTGTGTAGGTGATCAGTGTTCAGATCACCTGTGTTCAGGTGATGAAAAGATGTTTCCATGTCGAGCAACTTCTGAGGTTACTGTGATTGTTCAGTTTTGGATTTTTTTGTTTGGTTTTGCTAGCTGTTCACATTGGTGCTCTTTATATTTCTACTGAGCTAGAAAAGACAGATCAGGTCTCTGGTGTGTGAGTTCCCCTTTTGCTTGCTTCAAGCATTCTGTGATGGCAGAAGTTGAAACACAGTGCCTGAGTTTGTAACTTCCACCAAGGGGACTCCATTTTCTTCAGGATATTTCATAGTAGGGGTGGAGACATGAAGGTGAGGTAAGAAATCCATGTAGGAAGTTCTTAAAATTGTCTGTTTTTCTGCTCAAGCTGGATTCAAAATTTTCACACATGTGCATCTCGTCTGGCTCAGCCTTGAGTGTTTGCAATGATGACATCCTGAAATCTTTTGTGACCGAGCATTTAAATATAACAGAAATTGAGGCATTTTTTGTCAGGTGATCAAACTTAAGTGAAACGTGGAGGAAATAAAGAGGTGAGGAAGATTCATAGGCTTTAGAGTGGCACATCTGGATAAAGAGACACAGAAATCACTTCATCAAGAAAAAACAGACTAGTTAGAAAGGAGTGAAGATTATTAGGAATTGCAATTCATGCATTGTGGCCAGCTTTGTTAGTGGTACCATTTGAGCCTGATGCAACTCTAGTAAGGTTCTGAATAGGAAAAATTGATCTATTAAGTAATCATTGTAGTAAGATCTTTCTCAGGAAGCATAACCAGCACTTATCTCCTGTGTACCCAGGTTACTTCCAAAAATAAGATTTAAGCTTTTCAGTCATTTTGGCTGCTGAGTTAAGGTTGAGACTTTGAGAAAGTTAGAACACCAGGACTGTATTGACTGGGGAGTAAATCTTTATGAAAACATTGCAAGGTTTTGGGTATTTTAAATATGCCAGCAAGTACAAATATTTTTGTTCTTCTATTTTATCAGTTGCAAACATACATATTTTAATAACTTGCCCAATCTAATGAGTATTTCTCCCTCAAGGAAAAATTGTCTTTTTTTCTTCCAATCTTTGTCAAAACAGACGATTCATCTTTAAGAGATTTTCAGACTACCTTTGCAGAAAAAATATTTGAGTTGATAATGTTCTGTTAAGTGTATATTGGACTTCTACTCTGGTTATTAGTTACTCCATGGTTTCTATGTTTAATGTGCTTATTTTCTGCTTAAATCTTTGGTAGGTGATGGAATTCCAGGCATATACTTTGCCTTAGACTAAATGTACCTGTTTTATATATTTTTAGTGTTTTGCTTAAAAAATTCTTGTTATGGTTATACAGACTTGAAATTTATACTGCTTTCCTCATTGGCAGCTTGGTGTTGCTTTGATAGATAGCACACCATCCTGACTGCTTTAAGTCATCCCTTTGCAAGGTTGATGCAACACAACAAAGCTGTTTTAACTGCTTTGAATAACTAAGATAAGAATCCTAATCTCAGGAATTGTCATTCATTAGTTGAATATCTGCAGAGTGAAGAGCAGGGCTGTGTTGTTCGTGCTGGTTGCAATTAGCAGACTGTTCTGTGGCTGGCAGTCCCATCCATCCCGTGCCCAGGGTGATGTCTCTCAGAACCCACAGCTGTGCACAGGGGAGCTGCTCGGGCCCCTCTCCAAGAGCATCTGCCCTGCCTGTGCAGCACTGACCCCTCCGTGGCAAAAGCAAGCTGCTGGGAGCGCACTAGGAGTTGAGAAATACATTCAGTCTCAGACAGAGAACATGAATGGAGTCTGGATGAAAAGTGGCAATTTTTATTCTGTCTTGAGTGGTCAAATAGGTGCAGCTAGAAATTACATATCCTAAAATGTGTCAAAATAGCAGCTTTTAGTAGGCAGCTGAGTGGTGATAAACGGCAAGAAGCTGCTGTACTATTGTGCTACCTGGCCTGACATTGAAATCCCTTTACTCAGTATATTGTTTTCTAGTCTATCTATTGCATGAACATGTTGTTTACTGCCTACTTTTAATAGAGTTCTTGGGTCAGGAGAAATTGTTATGCAAATTCAAAGTTTCAGGAGTTGCATAGTTGGTAGAACAACAGGCAGTGACAGTGCAGACACACAGAGGAGGAGCCTTTGAGGAACCATAATAATTCAGAAACTTTTCCCCCCCTTTCTTCTTTTCCCTTTGATGTTGCTGAATGCTAGTGGAACGTGACGGTACTGCTGCGGTGTGGAGCAATCTGCTGCCAGCGCAAAGCAAGGTCTGAAGGGACATCTACCAATTAACTGAAAATAATGAGAAAATTATTATTGTTACATTAATCAAAGTCAAATTGTTACCAAGAAATTTGGAAGTCAACACATTAGTAAGCCGTGTATGGTCTAGTATGACAGTTCTGGTATAAACAAAGTCAGAATCAGTGCATCCACTGGGGGCTCATAGACTCTGAGGACCAAAGGAATCACCAAGATTTATCTATTCTACAGTACTGGACAAAATAATCTCTAGCATTAATTCCTTTAGGAGAAGAAATTGCTTTCCCAAATATGCCAGTGTTTGCTGTTAAGTCCAATAAATCTGCAATTGAACTAGAACACATTATTTAGAGACACATTCAAGTTCAATTTAAGGACTTCAGGATGTGATGAATTTACTTGTTACGCTGTTGAACTGTTTAAATAAACCTTCGCCTTTGCAGTTAAGAACTGCATCTTGCTGCCAATTTGAATTTTCTAATTATGTACTTAGGAGGTCCCTTTTCCTCTCTACTGTTAAAGAACCTCCATGATTAGAAACATTCTCCTAATAAAATAGCAAAGAATCTCGATTTCAAATCTGACACTGTTTGTATTAAGCAATTACAAGCAGAGATTGTGTAACATTTGAAAAGGTTATGTATTACTTTTTTAATAACATGATTTTACAGCTGTGGCCTCTGACTTGCTGATGAATCAGAATGACAACTTTGCCTCCAGTTGTGGACTGTTGGGTCCTGATGTTTAAAGTCTGCATGACATACTTGTAACTGGAACAAATACTTTTTCAACCAGGAGTGAGTTCATAAAGCTCCCTTTCTTTGCATCAAGTTAGAAGCATGATACTGATACTTCTCAAGATTTTCTGGACTTCTGCTGTGTTTTCCTCTCCTGTAGTTATTTTCAGCTGGCAGGATCAAGTTTTCTCTGTGAAAGGAGAGTAATTTTCTAGGTCGAATTCCTTGCTTATGGTATGGACTGCTTGTTTTGCTCCTTTGTAGAGGTTGGACTCTGTTTCTAATACTGTATTTTGAATACTGAAAGGCAGCTATGTAGCAACTCTGCGTCCACTGCTTGGTACCATCTGGGATGTGCAGTGAACTTTGTCACTCAAAGTTATTTTACCAATTTAAAAAGGAAAAAAGCTTAATATTTTAGCTTAATATCGATGTAGGGTTTGTATTGGTATAGCTTTATCTGATTTCCTGTACGTGATGTGTGCTTATCACATTGCCTAATTTTCTTGGTAGTAGTTTCAAAAGCTTTCATTGATCTAAAGCATACCTTCAGTGAAGACAGAAAGTGGAGAACAGAGAATCTAATCAGCTTGTAAAAACTCTGTGTATATGATTTACCTGACAGATGTTTTCTTACAGTTTTACCTAGGCTTTGGGACAAGAGTATCTGTAATCTATCCATGTAAATAATTTTGTGGAGTTTTTATCTTTTTTACGTACATTAGTACTGACAGTAATGCTTATTAGCTGTTCTCTTTTTCTTGCTTCATTGTACTGTTTAGAGAAGATATCATCCAGAGTTATATTCAGACTATTATCCTTGGAATGTCTTTACATCCTTTGGAGCATGTCCCCAGCAGCTACATCCATCTATCCACAAAGACTTCTTTCTGTACTTTGTGGGAAGAGTGGGAAGCACAGCATAAGCATACTAATTTATTTGGACAAGCAATTCCTTCCTGTTTTACCCTTTTACTTAAGGTTAAATGCTTCCAGTTGGGTTGCATGGAACTGTCTTGACAAGATGTACTGTTAACAGGCTTGCTCCTAAGCCTGTGACTATAATGCTACTATAATAATCTTTCTAATACTTTGCAAGCTGGTGTTCAGTGTTTCTGATTCCAGAGAGTGTGCTGCCAGAATATGGTGCTTTTTTTTTTTCCTTGACTCTAAGCTTTCTCCCACAGAAATGGGAATGAAAAGGCTCTATGAATTTAAGTATTGCTTGGAATTTATTTGCTTGAAACTTGACCTTTATCTAAGTTCTTCTCATTGCTGGGTCAGGGTATGTGTACCTGTATTCAGGGTTTTGAAAGTGCTGTCCAGAATAAATCCAAAAATCACATGGCTTGAATTAAAGAATAACATTATTTTGTAGCAGTACCTGAAGTGAAAATGCTCAAACTAAAACAGAATTCTCTTTTGCACATCACTGCATATCTGGGAAAGTTGGTCACTCCTGAACTGCCTGCTTTTTCTCCTGGTGTATAAGCCTTGCCTCTACTTTCTCCTTCTGAAGTCGAGTTACCTCAGGTTAGTTACGTATTTTTTCTGAAACCTCATCTTTTAGATCAAATTTTATGTAATAACATGGTAGTGTTTTCTCCTCTTCTCTTAGATTTTTCTTTTAGTATCAGGGTTTGTAATTGATTTTTCTCTACAGTGAAGTAAAAATGTGGTGTGCTTTCCTGTGTCTTACTTTCCTTTAGCTGCAAAATTAACTAAAGTCTAACTTTGAAGGCTTGGTTTTTTTTTCCCCTTTGTTAAACAATTATTTTTAATGGACCTTTTAAATTGAGGTTGTTGGTAACTGCTGAGAAAAAAAGCCTTTTTTTAAAAAATAAAGAATTTATAGAAAGATAAAAATATTTTTCTTCCAACTTTTCACGAACTTGGTGAGCTTGGATTGGTTCCTCTAAAATGACAACATGTGGAAGTGTTTTTCCTCTTTCATCATCTCTCAGTGGAATGAACATCTGAGGCTTTTCATCTTTGGCTTAAACTACTGTTAAGTTTTCATTTTAAATGTGCCACCTACTGGAGCAAAAGGCCCATCAGCAAATGTTTATTAATGTTATCTTCTCCCAGACACATTTGCATAGTAATTTCTTTCTAGATTCCTGTGCTTATGGTTGTCAAATCTACACTGCTTTTTGTCAGCCTCACCATAGGGTATGAAAATGGTAATAAGAATTGGAGGGGATGTGGAGCATGAATAACATGCCTTGAAAAAAAAAATTTGATACACTGAATTATAATGAAAAATACCTGCCTGAAATTAATGTCCAGTAAGTAAATCTTAAATTCATAGGTAGTCTAAGTCTTGATTTCATGATGGAGAAAAAAAATCACTTAATTTTTCAATACAGCCTTGTAGTAAAGAGAAAATCTAAATAAGATTTTAGATTACTCAGTACTTTTTTGTAGTAGTTGTTTTTAACTAAAAACATCTTTGGTCTTGTCTTGACATAGGATTAGTTAATGATGATCTTTACAAATGAGAGGCATTTTACTTGGAGCTTGTTGCCTTTTTTGCTACCATAATGAAATGAATGATTATTTGTATTGCATATATGTCTTAAGAGCTGCAGTTCTATTGTGCTAGATTTGTACAGAATTATGGAGAAGACATAGAAGTCGAGTGACCTAGTAAAAATTGCTATGCTAAACTCAAATGATTTTCTTGATGTTTCTCGTGAAAGTGCTTGATTGCAATATTTGATTGTACCACAGTAGAAAAATGTCTAATTTATGAACAAAACAAGAAGAGGAGCCTCATGAACATTAATATATTTTGCTGCACATAAATTTATTTGTCCTGTAGGACAGTCTTTCACTTAGGTAGGGTTGTCTTTTTTTTAATTGGGCTACCATGATGTAGTTGATATTTTAACAAGAGAGCTATAAAATTTGGTGGTTTTCCTTACACAAGTTTGTTTTCTTTCTATGCCTTGCAAGTAAAGCTCAGCCATGGGAACATTTGCTTTTGAAAAGGAAGAATGAGTCAAGGAACCACCCTCAGAAAATGAGTGTGCAGTCTAGCAGGCTATGAAGGAGGAGATAGGGAGGTAGGAGCTCTCTGATCTCTGCCCATCTCAGGTTGTGGTGCATGTTGCAAATGCACAGCTTTCCAGGTCCTCAGTGTTAAATGCAAAGAGTCCCAACTAGGCTTGCTGAATCTTAAACTTCCATTTTTCTTCAACAGAAATATAACACAGTTTTTAACACAGATTTGTAATGATATAATCGGTGTCCTTGTACACTGCCTGTTCCTTCTTTTTATCTGTCTAATGCTGTTAAACTATGTTTTGCTCTGGACGTGTTGGGATGGTGTTACATATTTATTCGGTCAATATACCATAGATAAATGAAATTCAAGTATCTGTGATAGACTGTCAAGGATGTTGAAATGGCTGCTGATAGGGCTCTGTGGCACACTGGGGTGGCACAGTAATTGGCAGGAGGTAGTAGCACAATACTTTTCTTCAAGTTTTGAACCTACAGTTTGGCGTTCAAGGGGGAAATTTAATTTCTTGATCACACACATTTGTTGCCTAAATTCCCTTTTCAGTTCTTTATTTGATGATTGAATGACCAATTTAATATTTCTAGGTAAGGGAAATTTAGGTTTTGAGTAGTCCTTCTTATAAAAAATATAAATGACTTTTTTTCCTTTGGTAAGTGATGATCAGAATGTGTCTTCTGCAGTTCTGTGCAACAGGCCAGGGTATATGTCTGGTTTCACTCCAGGCAGTGAACTCTTGGAGTGTGCTGGGGCAGTGCTTCAGGAAGCATGCTGCTTGCAGGAGCAGTGCTCACATTTCCATTGGCTGGAAAAGTAGGAACATCAGCTGGAGTCATTAATGTTGTTGTCTTTAGGGGTGCCTGTAGCTGATCTGCCTGCTTTCCCAGAATAAGACACTGAAGCCAGTAAATAAGGCAATAAAATATTTCACACCTAATAAATTTCATACCAAAATTTCATACCAAAAGCAAATAAAATCTAAGCAGATCTAGGAAGAACACAGTTGTTCTAAATGTTAAGAGATTGAGGTAGTGTAGAAAAGGCAAGGATAAGAAAATGTCCTGCTATTTTTATAGAAGGAGGTAAAGCTTGTATCTCAGGAAACTTCTGAAATGCTTTAAAATACTTCAATAATGAAAAAAACAGAAAGGGGAAGTAAATCCTAAGCAACGTCTGAGAGTAAAAATATTCAAAGTACATGAATGTTACTCAACAAAATAAGTGTCTGCAAGAACTTATGCTAAGGAGGTATTCAAAATAAGTAGAATAAAGCAGTACAGAAAAGAAATGTAAAAAAAAAAAAAAAAACCAAGTCCTGCATGCATTTTTATGGGCATATGGAACTGATTCAAAGCCTGTTTCTTCATAACTGGGCTTTTAAGAATAAAGAAGTTCCTTATCTATTATTTACTACATTAAAAATATTGTTCCAAGCATTATTTGATTTTTTTGTCAGAAGTTATTTTGTTATTAGTCTTTTGTTTAATGGGTTAAATCAGATGTCTTTAATTTTATCATTTTTACAGGGATATATATGCTTTGACAGAGTATATGGACACGTAGCATTGAAAAATAACTAAATATAATTCCAGAGTACAAAACAGAGGTGGGCAGAGAAGTGATACACTAGACATCTCGGGAGCCAAAAATTATTTCAAGGAATTACAGCTGGAGTTGTGTATATTCATAAAAAGAGCATAAAATATTTGTTTCTTATTTCAGTTTATACCCTGTTTTGTCCAAGCAGAGGAAGTTTGGAATTTTGCTTTGGAATATGTGAAATTCAGGATGACAGAGTCTAGCAGGAGTGGAAGAAGCAGGCTAGCTGAAGTCACTGAGAGATATGCAATACCTGGATGTCTTTCATAAAATAATGTGGCATTTAACTTTCAGCTGTCTAAAATATGACAATTTTTGTAACATTAGCATAAACTACTAAAAACCCACACTTTTTGGAGGAACATCTGGAAGTGTTTTGAAATTCAAAGACCCGAACTTTTGATTCCTGTAAATAGTTATGCTTTTCTAGGGTAACCTCAAAAACCCCAGGCTTTCTTGCCAATTGTATGTTGTAGCCGTAAATAAAACTATAATTTTATTTCTCATCCAACCAAGAAAAATTATTTGATAACTGCTTTTCAGTTGTTTATATGTAAGCTAAACAAGTGCACATAAAATATTTTATCCATGACATTACATGCTTCTTATCACTGTCATAGCAAATACCCTTAGAGTTGCTTAGAGATATTTGGAGAATTTTTTACTTGCAGTTCTTCTCTCCTGTGTACAGGAGGAAATTGCAAGGAAGGTTTGAAGAAGTGAAAACATAAAGTATAGGACGTATTTTAGTGTGGTAGGGGGTTTTAGGTGTAACAAATTTGATGTGTCTGTGTCTCACGCTTGTGGCATTGTGGTGGAGCTTTGGATGTTTGGTTTTTTTCAGCCTCATTAATGACCTCTATGGCCCTTGGCAAGACTTAAAATGACTTCCACTTTTGTCAGCTGAGAATGACTTGGCTATTGTTGTCAGCACCTTGGAGGAGTTTCAGACTCACATGCTATCAGAAAAACTCCCTCCAGAGAGTACTCCTTGTGAACAAAGATGGCTTCAGCTGGGGTACTGGATATAGCTGGTATTTTTGTGGTGATTTTTTTATGCTGAGTGATGATAGGATGGTCTTTAGCTGCATTTGTGAAGCAGTGACAGCCTTCCTTGGAAATGTATGTTGGATAAAGGCTGTTCTGCATCTATTCAAGTGCAACAGATTGCAAAGATTCTCTGCACAGGTGAAATGACCTGTGCCTAGATGATAACCCTGGTTTTCCCATGCTGCCAAAAGAAACCTGTATATTCACTCCTGTGAGTTGAATTTTTGTCTGGATCATTTGTTTTGAATAGGTATTTTAACATGCTGTATGGACACAAACGGGTTTTTTTCTTTTCCAAATATAGCAGTTAAGCACCAAATCGCTAAAAATAGAAGCTAGGTAGTTCAATTTGCATCCATGGCAGGTGGTGCTGTCTGTTTCTCAAATGTTTTCTCTGGTGTGTCATTAAGCTTAGTCCAGCAGTGGCTGTTTCAGGGTGTGCATGTGATAAGCAGGCACACTGTGCTGGCATTGCTGGTACTTAGTCACTTTATAGGCAGTAACACCGTTCTGACTTTATTAAAGGGAAGCGGCTCCTGCTTGCAGAGCTTGTTTGTATTTTCAACATTAAAAGTTTATGATGGGGTGGCCATCAGATGGAAAATTCCCGTGTCAGGGGTGGCATAAGGTGTGATCTACTTGTGAGAAAATCAGTTTGATGCTCACTTTTAGTGGTGGAAGGATGGGCAAGGGGTAGAGGGACTACTTTGCAAAGAGCCTTAAAATTTCAAATCTGTACATGAGCTATGCTAGGGCTTATCATTGTTTAGTGATGAGAGTTCTCCCACCACTAGTTCATGCAGCAGGTTTTGGTGTGTTCAGAGTGCAGGCCTTCCTTCAGGCTGTGCAATGGAGGGGTCATCATTGGCTGCAGGCCAAGAGAGTTAATTTCTGCACTTCTGTTTAATGAGTTAACATCAACCCTAATGTAGATTTTCGTTCTGGCTTAGATGGTTGTTCATAATTACAATATCCAGGTGCTGTCTTCCATTATTTGAGCATTATTTTCCCATTCTCCTCAGCAAGCTGTGCATTAGCCTGGCTTGACTGGGATGTTATGTATACTCAGCACGGCTGTACAGCGGTGCGGTCCCACCAGATGCACAAAGTGGTCCTACAGTCAAAAACAGAACACTGACACCTTGTAAAGCAGACCAAAAGTTGCACTGCAACCAGGGTAAATATTTGACTAAAAATGAGCCAGTATGTGCAACTGTACTGTAGACACTTATTAGCCATATCTGAAAAGAGCTCTGAAGGACAATCCTATTGATTTTGTTCTTATCTTGATGACCTTGTAGGTTGAGTTAATGGTTTCTAAACTTGATTGATGAGTTTGTGCGACAGTTCTGTTTGTTTTCAGTCAAGGAGAAATGAAAGTAGTGTAGAGTTAAAAAACAAACTCTTACGATTATGTTCACTCTCTTAACATAGTAACTCTATAATCAAGACAAGACTGAAATCTGCATTAAATGATTTATTTCTCAAATCTTATAACTTAGAAGTCATCTGGAATTACAATAGACATCATCACACTTGGCTGGTAGACATTTTTAAAGAAGCTGGAGTTTGACAAGGATGGGGAAAAAATGAGTCTTGTCTTACTGATGTATGAAACCAGGCTGTTTCTCACTGTGGCACTCCTGGTGTGGCTGGTAAGGCAGAATATATTTGTGCCTCTCTGTGGATACTTGTAACTGGGGAGGAAGCCATTCTTTTGGAATAGCAGGGATGCTGAATCATCTCAGGAAAATGGCCTTTTGTACCAGGCCATTAACTGATTTTAAAATTGTCACAGCTTCTGTAAATCCAGACATAAAAGGAAGTATGCAGAATTTCATGTAGCTACTGCTAAGATACATCCTGATTTTCAGTTCCCACATGGCATAGTGAACTTCACCTTCATACATAATGTTGGTGAAACTTGGATGTTTTATAGATGAAGAGGCTGTTGATCTCTTGTAAATGTTAACTATGAGAGCAGTCTGCATAAGATCAAGAGACACTAAGGGAAAATGCAATTGGAATTTTTCAAACAACTGTATCTGTTCCAGAATGAAGATTCATGATAGAAAAAATAAGACAAAAATAGGTCTCACAGTTTCAGCATAATTAAAATTTTTGCCAGTGGTTATTGTGGGAAAACCTTCTTAAATATTTTACTCTTACCCCTTTGAAAGTTTTGATGTGAGATGAGCAGGATTTTCATTCTGCAGCTACTTTATTAAGCAAAAGCAGCTCTGATTCCCAAACTTCTAACAAAGAGGACCAGAGCTGTAATTAGCATTTACCTCTTTTTTTTTTTTTCTTTCCTTTCTTGATGGAAAGATCCTCAAGTCAATCAAGACAGGAAATTTTGTTAAAGCATGAAGTATTTTGTTCTTACTAAAAAGTTGAGAAAATACCCCTAAGAAACTTCAAAATGTATCATTATTTAAAATATATATAAAAAGTAAAATAGGGTGGGGGAATTCACTTTATTTGATATGGATTTAAATTATGTAAATAAATCTGTTCTTGGTAACTTGCACATTAGCATTCTCTTCAGCAAGGTGGTTAAGGGTGCTTAAATATGACCTCTGCTTTGCCCAGGCAAGGACAAAAATGAAAATAACACAACAAATTTAGGGAAGGTATAAAGGTGAAATAGGGCTTGCATTTTTACAGGTTTTTTCGTTTCAGGTCAAGTAAAATTAATGATAATATGTAGAGGCTTCTATATAAAAATTCCATCTATTGTGACCAGTATTAAAGCTCTGTTTTAACAATATTGACAAGTAAACCCTTGACCTCTTCTATGTTACTGAGAATAGATCTTAGAAATAGTCTTAGCAACATCCATTTGATTTATTATTTGAAGATGTCTGAGCAGGAAGCTATGTCTGTGTTTTAAGGTAGATTCTTGTATTTAAGGTAGATTCTCACTTCCTGAGCCAGTATCATTTAGCACTACTGTTTTAATGTCTTTTTTTCTTTCATTTAAGTGTCAGTGCTGCTAGCTCTCTACTGCACAGAAAAGGGTTTAAAGCAGCTGTAGACCTCTTGGCTGAGAATTTATTATGGTCTATCTTTTTATCCTAACATGTAACAGAGAAGGGATGATTTAAGTAAAACAGTAGCTGATACTGCAATAATAAAATTCACTTGAATTCGGGTAGGGAAGATGAAAGAACATGTGCTAGAGTAATGTAATATACTGAAAATTGATAATAGCTTTATTTTGGTGAGCTAAATTTCTTCTGGATAGACAACACAAAAATGAGAAGTACAAGATGAATAAGGGATTTGGGTTTTGAACTTCTGTTTGAAAAACTAAGGAATATATCTCATAATAAGTTACAAGTCCTATTCAAAATGGTAGTAAGGTCATTCCCAGGTGAGTATTACTGCCTATTCTGCTGCAGAAAATGCTTTCTCTGAGGAAGAGGAGCACAGAACTTCTGGTGTTAAGTGCTATCACAGCTAGTTATAATACAAAAGTACTTTTTTGTCAATTTTATATGAGAGAACTGGACAAATTGTAGGGGGATCTTTTTTGTTTCCCCTTGTGTTTCAGCATCTGAAGGCATGAAATTATTTCATATTTACCCTTCCAAACCCTGATGTTATATAATAATTTTATTTGAATACAGAAGTGGATTTCCTATGTCACTTTCACACTGCATCTTCAGAGAATACACAAAGCAATGCAGGTATGTTAAAAGCCTCTTAATTGAAACACTCTTGGATTTTTTATATCTTGAATATTTTAAGTCACAGTATTTGGAGCTGTGATCACTTGGTAATAAGAACAGTAACAAAAATAGGTATTAAGAGGTAACAACAGGTAATAAGAAGTTTCATCTCTCAGAACTTTCTAGAAAGAATGAACTCATTTCACATAGTCTACAGGGATTTTGGCAAGTGGCTGTTAGCAGTATAGATGGCCACTTTTCTTTGTAGATTGATTTCATGAGTATAGATTTAATGAGATTTCCTAATGTTATTTTCATGCTCTAGAATAGTATATATAGTATATATTGTATATATCCATTACTAGATAAAACTGTTCATCTTTGATGGACTGTGCTATGTATAGTGTCTCTAATGAGGAACTTGCTTAAACAACAAACACTGCACAAGCAGAGTTGTAGAAATCATAATTTCACGTCTATTTTAAAAAGAGGTGAACAAGAGCTGAATTCTCTGATAAAAATTGTGTTATATTAATTTAACATTCTTGTGGCATTTTTTTGTCACTACATTGATTTATTTTTTAATGTCTTTTTGGTGTCATCAGCTTCTATGTGCATACTTATAACCTTTATCACAACATACTCTTGCAAAACTGGTTAATCGTAGTATCAGAGAACAGGCCAGGTTGGAAGGGATCTTGAAAGATCATGTGGTCCAAACTTTCCTGGGAAGGGGAGTAATGATGAGATTTTCTAGCAGCTTGTCCACATTTTGAAACCTCCAGCAATGAGGATTCCATCATGTTCCTGGGGAGGTTATTGCAGTGGATTCTTCATCTCGCTGTAATTTTTTCTCATGTCAAGATGAAGGATCTCGCAGCATACTCCTCACACCTTGTCATTTCCATGTGGATCCTTGTGGAGAGAGAGCAGCCATTCTCTTTGTGACTGTCCTTTAAGCACTGAAATTCTGTTACAAGTTCCCATCTAAGCCTTCTCTTTTCCAGGGAGAAAATTCCCACTCCTTCAGTCTTTCCTCATAAGGCAGCTTCTCCAGACCTTTGATCACCATTAAGGGCCTTCTTTGGAATTCTCCACTCTGTCCACCTCTTTCTTGGTTTGTAGGGACTAGAATTGTACACAGTACAGTGGCTGCAGCCTGGCAACCACTGAGCAGATTGGGATGATCACACCTCTGTTTATAAAGCCCCTGTGGACTGAGGATTAAGATTAATCTTAATTAAGATTAAACATACTGGTTTTTCATGCTGAGGTTTCAAAGAGATGAAATGACCAGAATTTTTTATGCTGTTTTGCAATCTCTGTGTTTGGATTGACAGCCAGAAATGTCAGATGTGGTTTCTATTTTGTGCTCTTCTTTATATGTGAGTTGTTATGGATGGATGGTGTCCACTCCTCTGTAAGGAAAAGTAAGGATATCTGTCTTCCTCAACAAGTGGATGTGAGATTGCCAGATGTATTTCTGTGCTGGTCCTTATATCACTCTGATTCACATATGAAAATAGAAGATTATGTGAAGGATTGTGACAAAGCTGCTCAGGCTCTTCATTACATCTCAAGTTTCAGTCTTGGCCCAAATCTGGCTCTGGTGAGGAACACTTGTCTCATTAGTCAGTTTTTCTCATCAGTGGCTAGCAATGCTGACTGAAACAAATTAATGGGAACTGTTTGGGAGGAGTAGACAGAAGAGTGCCTGTCTGCCTGACATCAGAGATGTCCAGAAACAAAATACTGGGTTACCTTTTTGCTGACTTCTTAATGTGGAACTACTAATATTTCACCGTTCTGTTGCTGCCAATCTTATGTGTTTATTTACAATTATGGGGGAGAATTGCTTGGCTGAAGGTTCAATTTATTTCCAAAGATGGCAGAAATTTTCTGTAAGGGTCCTTTTCTAGGTTCAGGAGGTACTCATATCTTTCTGAGAATGGCTGCCCTGGGCAGGTTAACCCATTAAAGAGTGAATATGCTTTGGTGGTCTGTATTCTTCGCACTGGTGTTGAAGGATGTAAGCTCTTGGCTTGTAGGATTTCCCATTGAGTTTATTATGCAGGCTCTTCCTTCCTGTGAGTTATCTTTATATGAAACCTATACTCCTTTCTAAAGTAGTTATTATCTTATGTACAACATATATTTAATGATTTGAGATGCCAAATTAAACACTCATTTACCTGTATGTGTGGTGTTTTCTGTAGAAGTCCAGTCACTTTTACTCTTTCTCAAGTTTCCAGGAGCAAGTTTTTTAAAGAAGATTCTAAAAGATCTTGTTTTATATCTAAAAAATATGAATTTGAGAAGAGGAAACCTAAGATTAAATTCTAAGATCAGCCATTTTTGTTTATCTGCTGAACGACTGTGTACCCACTAAATTTTCCCCTGAAATCAATGAAATGAAAGGAGATACCTGACATGCTCAGGAGACCAATGGGAATGAAAACTTAGGAATGGGTTCAAAATACAGAAATAGTAATATAATATCCCGATTAAATAATTGCAAATGCGTTGAAAGCAGGTGAGGTTGTTTCTTGTACTGCCCCTTCCCTAAGTGAAGGCACTTGTAAAAGTACTTGTTTTAACCAGCAGTATTGTACAGCAGACAGAAAACCCAAGATACAGAGTTAATCTGTCCAGACAATACTTCATTTATATAATCCATTTATATATTTATTTATATCAATTTATTATTTATAATTTGTTTCTAAAGGAGATGAAGAAATTATCCTATTGGAATTTTAAATATATTGGTAGTCATTATGATATCTTTTGCAGGTGTTTAGTGTGGTTCTACAGCTGTCAAAATGAGCAGACTTCATAAATTGACTCATTTACAGAAAGTGGCCTTCTGCTCAATTCAATTAAAACTGCCTTTCTAAACTTTCAACATTCTACTTAAGAACACAATCATTATGTTTTTTTAAACTGGAAAATATGGAGTGATGTCCACCACTTTTTTTGCTGAGTTCAACAGGCCAGACATACATTTGCAAAGCAAGGGATTCATGGGAATAATTTCATACCTTGGTAGCGACATGATGTGTTCATTTATCCAGAAGACTTTTTTGAGGAGAGAGTCTTTATATGTTCCAAAGACAAAGTAAATTGTCTCAATTTTCCATTAAATTTGAGTGCTGTTAGGTGCCAAAACGTTTTGTGGTCAAGGGAGATACCAGCTGTACTGCAGAGTCCATCTCATTCAGCTGGTTTTAGTTCATCTGGTCCTGGATGTTCATTGTCTTTCATTGTGTGCCAATGCACAGAGCTTCCCCAGTAGACTGACTGGCTCAACAAAAGCTGTCTTGTAGTGTCACTTCAAAGTTGGGCACAGCTAAGCCCCATCCCCTTTGGTAGGTTTTTCCTATATTTTGGGGGGGAGCCCAGCTTATTATGACAGCCTAAATTAGTCCTGTATGAGCAGGCGTGATGGCAACTGTGGTTCTGTAGCATTCATTTAAAGAGAGTTTGGGTTGTGATTTCTTGTAAGGGTACCTCAGACTTTAACTGAGGTGGAGCTGAAGAATTGCAGAAAGACAGCTGGCCTAGTTTTCCAAGGACACAGTATCTGCAGTTTCTTTTGGCATCTGTGCAGTTTCAGAGGATCAGTGCTTTGGGAAACTGGGTTGAATGGCAGATAATAGTGAAATAGCCCTCAGGAATAATCATCATATTAGGGAAGGCTTAGTCAAATGGCTTTACACTTTGATATTTTTATTTAGTTAATAATAATGTTGAAATAACCTAATTTGAATAGTATTTTTAAATTTAAAAATGCATGTCTGTTGCATTAAAATAATGTGATTCTTATCTGTTTTTGTATGATGATTAGAAGCTCAGTTATGTTTCTATGGGAATAAATCTGCATCCTGTCATGCATTGCAGTGTGTTGGTACTTTGCCAAAAGGGTGGCAGACTGCAGTGCTATGAATCTGTTGA
Organism: Cettia cetti; assembly: GCA_013401135.1. Lineage (NCBI taxonomy): Eukaryota > Metazoa > Chordata > Aves > Passeriformes > Sylviidae > Cettia > Cettia cetti. Next base: position 58,439 of record VZUI01042803.1, read on the forward strand.
AGTCCAAACAAACTCCTTTCAAGAAAATCAGAGAAAATAAACGCCAATCTGACTGAGCAAATCCAAATTACTTCAGTCTATGATTAATTAAATTAGGTTGCTTCAAAATTCGTAGCAGGTGCCTGGAATGACCTTACTTAATACTATCAGTGCTTCAAATGTCTCTGGAGAACTTGGATTAGGTGACTGAGTATCCCCTAACAGAAAGGATGTCCTATGTGATCATGTTCTCCAAAAAGGATAAAATTGGTACAGCGCAGATGACCTGAAAGAAATGCATCCCCAAATACATGTGATGAAAGACAGCTGAGGTATCAAGGAAGAACCTTTGAGGTTAAAATTTCAAGATTAGTACTTTATCTGGATTGAGAAAGGGAGGATGCCATGTATACATTGCAAATATAACCTATACGGAATGCTTATAAAACATAACAGGATTCAGAGTTAATGTTCCAGGATGAAGCAGTTGCTCTAAGATGTTGCTGTGATTTTTGAACTGTAGTAACATAACCTACACAATTCCTGTGATGTTTTTAGAACTGTTAGCTTTGGAAGCTGCAGAGCAAACTGATGGAATTTTCCATCGAAATGGTATAGGTGGAGGTTTGACAGTGAAGCCACTGCTGCAGTGCTGTTCCTGGAGGTGGGCTGCGTTGTTTTGCTTCTATCCAATGCCTGGAAATTTTCAGCCAAGCTTCTGTGTATCTTGCACTTGTTCATACACAGCTTTGGGAGCATATGCTTGTGTTTATAGCAGATATATATACTTATGGAGTCTCAGAAATATTTGAACGACTGTGTGCATCTGTGAATCTGCAAACCTTTGGGGATGGATTTTAACAGGTGTATCTATATCTAATTCTGATGTGTCTAAACCCATGCCATCTCTGCAAAGCCCACATACACAATTTGATGACTTTCTGAAAAAAGAAGGCTGGCTGCCAAGAAAAATTAACCCCGTATCTTGTGTCAGTTAAACAGTTTAAATGACTTTCACACCTAAGGCTGAAATAAAAATGAGCTACTACTTGTCACCATGCTCTGAGAGACTGGTCTCTTATTGAGTAAAAACATCCATCTGCTTCAGAAAAAATTTACTATAGTAGACTGTGTCCTACTGCATGAATCCAGCTGCCTGACCACAGAAACAATCCTCCCAGTGCAGTACAGAGTTTTTGGTCAGCATCTCACATGCATCTTCCATGTCCAAAATAGCCCTGGCATGGTTTCTTTTGTGCTGGGTGGTTCTATTCCGTCAGCTTTCTCCCTTCCCATGGTCTGAAATGTAGTTATACTGATGCAAGAGTGTATTTTCTTTCCAGCTGGCTCTGAAGTGGGTGCCATTGATCTGATGTTTTGCAGATACACTGAAACCCAGACTTCAGGATGAGGTATTGTGCAATCCTGGGGGAGGGGAAAAAAGAGAAAAAAAACCCCAAAACAAAACAACCACCAAAAAAACCCAGCTGCTAACTCAAGCATCACCAGAAAGGAAAAGGATTTGGTATGTAAGAAGAGAAAACAAAGGAAGAGAGGCCAGTATGATCACAGTTATGCACAGTGGAGTGTGAATTTAAGTAGGGAAAGGATAGATGGAAAGACCAAGAAAAGGAAAACTGAGAGAAAGTGACAAAGAGAGGAAGGATTGAAGGGTAGGGAGTTTGTGAAATGAGCAATTCCTCCCCAGCTTGAAGAGGCTGTGTGGGAGAAGATTGGAGCCAATACACAATCCACAGAAGAACAGACATCTCACTTCACATTTACAGAGTATGGGTAGAAACTAAGTTTCTTGGATTGTGCCAGTTAAGCAACTCAGCCTCTGAGGGCAGGAGATTTTCCTCAGCCCCTGTTTTTTGACTCTGGCTGAACACAAATGCTCAGAGAGTCATACTGTGTCATACCTGCACCCAGCTGAAACACCTGTCTTAGAACTAGGCTGTACAGGCTTCCAGCCCTGCATTTTATCAGAAGTGATTTCACCTGCAGAAACTTCCTGCTGTGCCCTGCCATTAAACAAGAATGTCCATTCAGGAGGGAGGCAGTAAGTTAAAATCTGAACAGAAAGGTATATTGATATTTTTGGTAAGTCTTCCAAAAAGATCTCCTAATTAGTGAGCCTTTGAGTCATCAATGGTGTTTATGTGGTTTAGTTTCTTTTTTCTGTTTCCTCTTGCATCAGAATGCTATGCTTTTGATAACAAAAAACTCAATAATTTGGAGTCAGGTTTTTTGGTTTTTTTTTGAGCTGTCAGCTCATGTTATAATATACCTGGATGCATTGCTTATTTCTTATACCTTCACTCCCCAGTAAAACTGTCTTGATGTTTTTTGCCCTATGTTCAAACTTTTTGGATATTATTCCTTGCAAAAAAAAAAAAGTATGTTTGGTTTCTTGGAGGGGGTGGAGATTTTGTTTTGTGGGTTTTTTTAATAATTTCTGAGGCTCTTAGTAATTCATAGATTTGAATGTATTTCCAAACTAAATAATGTCTCAGAAGGCTGTGTTGAATTTGCTTTTTCATGTTGGTGCTAATGTCTTCCTCATTTTTTCTCATTAATGTAACATTTTTGTGACTGTGACCCACTCTGCTTCTATTTGATGACTTGCTAATGCCTGTTATCCCTTAACAACAGAGGATGCCGATTAAAAAAAATATTATCCTCATGGAAATTTTGATAGCACCTCTCCCGGGGCCTTTATTGGGTTTTCATATTTCCAATGCCAAAGGAGTGGATTTCAAGATAGATAAAGATGGTCTTTCAAGGTATTCACAATAGTGAAGCCAAATAATTTCCATGAAAATCAGAGTCATTCTTACTGATATAAACATACTCCACAATATGCTCCCCTGCCCAAGCTGTAGAAAGATCTTTCAGCACCCTGAATCTGTGTACTCTGATCCCTTTCCTTCTTTCTCTGAAAGTCCTTATGCTTTTGCTTAAGGACAAAAGCTTCCCCAGCCAGATTGTATGTAATTCTTTGCATCAGAATTTGGAAATTTCTGGAGCATGAGTGTTGCCTCTTCCTCAGTGACAAAGTGCTTTGCAAATGGCATTGGACTTGTGAGTCTTTGAGGGTTTTGGTTTTTTGGGTTTGTTTTTTTTTTAATGGTGTGTCATCACTTTCTTAAGGAAAAATATATATTTCAGGAGTAATGCCACTGGGATCTATCTGTTGTGATGGAATAACTGCTTTTCAGATCCAGTAAAGATGAACTAAGTAAAGATGATCAGAATAGAATGTGCTTAGTAGATGAGATCTGTCGTTATGAAGCAGTACATATCACATACTTTCTTTTTGACTTTGGGAAAGTTACAGATGTTTTAATTTGCTTTGTATTCAAGTTAATGTACTTGTCACATGTATCTTTTTGGTATTGCTTACTTGAACTATAATTTAGGTAAAGAATTTTTTCTTGTGTATAGGGAGCTCTTGGTAGCTTGAGGTAATTTTGACACCGCTCACCATTATTGTAATGCACATATTAAAGATAATCAAGGATCTTTTATTTTATTTAGACTAGCTTGAAGCCGCTTATCTTCTGTGATTCCTTACTATCCACATTATTTAGAAACTCTCTGTCATTATGACAAGTATATATACATTTGTAAATATGAACTTGAGAAGCAAAACCTGGAGAAGAGATATATATGACTTAAAATTTTGCCACTTCCAAATATATAGCTTTTTCAATTTTAAATTTTTGTGATGGTTGTACAGAAATGCAAGTGGAGCTTCAAAACTGAAAGGTAAGAGTTTTTCAGAAACTGTGTGCCCATGATAAAGAGGAAGGGTTAAAGGTGTCTCATACACTTCATGGGAAATATCCTCTTCTCCAGTGCTTTGGAGTACAAGATCCAGAGCAGAGGATATGTTCATCAATTTCTCTTTTCCAACTGCAGTGAAGTAAATACATACTGGGATGATTCTTAAAACATTTGCTGTCATCTAGACCTTTTAATGACAAATTCTTAGATCAAAGTAGCAAGTGAGGTGGGGCAAAGGTGATTAATGGCTTGAACAAAAATAGATGTTACTGAGCATTTTTAACTGGAGTGTCATGCCTTCAATATTTGTTAGGGCTTTGAAGGCTGCATACCTGTAGAACCTGTTGCAGTCCTTGAGGCTGGAGAAAGATTTAAGTTTTTCTGTGAAGATTCCTGCTTGGGGCAGAATTAAACTGACAGTTCTTACGGCTGCCTCATTCCTCCTTGTGACAAAGGTGCATGTGTTAAATGTGATGTCTGGTTGCTATGTATGGAAATACTTCCATGCTTCATAAAATGGGGAATATATTTGTCATCTCACCAGTGTCCTGGGAGGAGCTGTTGAAGTTAAAATATCATTTTTGAGGATGTGCTGTAGGTAATTTTCTTTTTCTAAATACCATTAACTGAAACAGGAATACTGTTTTATTAGTTCATCTAGTGTGCAATATGGTGCTAAGTTTAATGGGTAAGCACTCATGAATATATCTGTGTAAGTTTGATGCATCTGTATGAAGTAGATGTTCAAACAGAAATTGCTTCATGCAAGTAAAAGTACAAGATACCAGCATGATAAACAGTAGGTTTTAATAGTCTTTTTATATGCATTTCAAGAATATGCTTGCCATAAGACATCTGCCTAATGCATAATCTTGGGCAGAATTAAACACTGCTTTTCTGAACTGTCCTGGAGCCAAACTTTTTTGAGGGCTGGGTGACAGGAAAAGGACAAGCTGTAATACATATATGACTGGATGCAGATGTCTTGGTGGAGATGGTGGAGATTAATCTCTTGGTGGAGATTAAGATTTAAGAGTTCAGGAGAATACTGTTGCTTGCCTGCCTCTGTTTTGAATCTTTGTCTGTTTGTACCACAATTCACTGTCATTAACTTGACGAGGGGAAAACTTACAGCAGAATAGTTGAACTCCTTTGATTCAATACTTTTCTGTTCTGAGATGTTTCTGGAAAGCTTTGGTAGTTTGTCATGTCTTGTGAAATTTATCTGCTGCAAATAGGTTACTCACTGGACATGTAATTGGACATGTCTTTTTCCTGCTCTGTGTGTCTGTACAGTAGGATCAGCTACTTCTACTTCACCTCTAACTCCTGGTTTCCTCCTTCAAACTGGGTGGTTCTTGGGGATTGTATTAAGTGCAGTGCATTAAAATACTACTCAAGCGTGGCCAGCAGGTTTCCCAGCGTGTTTGACAGGGCATTGGTATTCTCCTGACAGTTACTTCACCTTTGCTTTGAGCCTTGCTTTGAATTTTAGAAGCTAAGTATGAGTGATTTGGCATTAACTATGCTTAATAAAATTTGGATTACTGACTCTTTATTCCAAGAAGTGGGGAGGGTAGTTGTTTTTTGTTGAACAATGGTCATTTCATTACGTACTATTCATTGGTTTAAGCCAATATATCTGGAGGGTGCTTCTGGTTCATTAGTGTGATATTCCAGATATTATAAATTCATTGAAATATTAATGAAATTCATTCTCTCTGCGATCATAACAGTAGCATTTTTCTGCTGAAAACATGTGTGAAAATATTTGGTGAACAAAGCTGAGAATTAAGAATCTTGATGGGTAGTACAATAACAATAAGGTCAAACCTTTGCAACTAAGTTTAGTCTTATTTCATAACTTTTATATTATTGCCAGATATTGCCCATTTTTTTTCTATACTGCCCTTTACAGAAAATTTGCTGTAACAATTCTGTATGTGACTAGTATACAGTGCACTGAAGAGAAAACCTTGAGAACAGGAACAGCAAGCCTAAGCAAGGAGTTGCTTATGCATGAAAAGCCAAGAACAAAACCTGAAGGATCCAAGCACGGCTATGCAAAGAAGCCTTTTATGAATTTGACAGTAGGATGCTATTGCTGTTTGGCACTAAGCTTTACAGAAGTCCAAACTGTTAAATTTTAGACTTCTTGGAAAGATGATTTTTTTTTCAGTGCTCAGTCTGAAAATATAACAGATCTAGATAGTCTGTTCATTTCTCTTGAAATGAACAATTCTCCAAGTTTCTAATCAGCCAAAATACAAGCCTGTTGTATTCCAGTATGCTAGGGAGAGTTGTCTGTATCAAAGCTACATATGGGGAGAGCATGGGCATAGAATCTAAGTGAAAACAACATGTTTTGTCTAGATGTTTTTGGACTCTGGTTGACTTATTTTGTTATTAACAAAACCTGTTTGCTGAGATAAGTAACCTATTAAAAGTGCTCAAAATGTCACTTCTCCAGCCTCCACAAAAAAGAGAGAAAATACAGGAGGAAAGAATTTAAAGTACAAATCTTGGTTTTAAAAAAAAAAGCCACCTCCCGAGCATCTTGGCAGTTGAGCTGTTCATTGTCAGCTTTTCTTTCTTTGACTATAGGAGCTGCTTGTGAATGACACCTGAGCACATTTGCCCTCAGATAACCTCTTCAAGGGGCCTTTCCTTTCCTGTAGCTCTGTGGTTCTAGTGTGCATACTTCTGTGCTTTCTCTCTTCCCCTTGCTTAGATGCGTGATGTGGGTGTGACAATTGCAGTGAACATTGTACCACTGTGTTCTGGAAGGTCAGCACGTCTTAGCTTTTTGGAAACAAAAATGCGTTCATTTTTTTGTTTTGCTATTGTTCTTTTCCTGTTTTGCTTTCATCTTAATGTTTTTGCTTTCTTTTAATCTCTCCTGATATAACATTCACCCTTTCATTGTGTTCTTTTCACACATATTATACTGTCTTTAAACCTTCCCCCCACAATATCTTCTGTATTCCACTTTCTCCTTTTTCTCTTCCAGCCACCTATCCTCACCTTTGTGACTTCTGCATCTATAATGCAGTGGCTGCATGACTGCCTCAGACTGGTGTTCCAAAAGGGATTGTTGTCCTGCTCTCCCACAGCACCTCTGTTGTGCTTGCACAAGTGCCCTCAATACGCAGAGTCCATCATGCTGTGTGGGGAGGCCTTCCATGCTGTTATGGATTTCTGAAGAGGTCTTCTCAAAAAAAAAAAAAAGTCAGGACATCTCCAAAATCTTGGGACAGTGGCTGTCAGTCCAGCAGATGAGTTAGCATTGTTTAAGGGCAGGGAAGAGAGAACTGTAGTTAAAACTGTGACGGTTTGTGGTTGGAGATTCTTGTTAGACGTGAGCTAGAGGGCAGGCTGACACATTAAATCTGACATTAGTGTGTCCTAAGACCTTCCTCTGAAACCAAGGCCTGGTTTTCTGTGAGACAGGGTGTTCCATGCTGTTAAGAGGGAAGTAGAAAGGAGCTAGGGTGTGTTAAACTAGATAAATGGTTAAAACTAGCACGTTGCAGCGGTTTTAGCAAGGAATTATCAAACTGCCAAAAAAGGGATCCTCCAGTCACTGAGCAAGGGGAGGGAGTGGGGGAGCTGCACCTCCAGGTCAGGGAATTTTACAGCCCCTGCTGCTTTGTCTCCCTGTAATGGATAAACAAACCTACCACATGCTTATGGAATGTGCAAGGCACTTCTGCAGTTAACAGTGAAATTGAAAAAAAAATCCTTCAGTCATCACAGAAAATGCAATTATTGTCAGCATGAGAGGACAGAGTACTTATTGAGAATACTGGTCACCTTGTGAAGTCATCAGAGTCTATATAAAACTCACATAAAATTTCACAGAAGTTTGGTGTTACCAATCCCAAGTGTGCAATGAGAATGAGTCACATCTTCCAAGATTTGCTTAAAAATCTCAGAGGTTTATTTTTAATTTGGTTTGATTTTTATTTGCCTTTTTATGTCAAAGCTGATTCATTTTTTCCACTGCTAGCACTGCCCACAACCTCTTTTTTTTCTTTTTCCTTTTTTTTTTTGGTTTTTTTTTTGTTTTGTTTTGTTTTGTTTTTGTTTTTAAAGAAAGGGATTTTTGACAAGAATGCCAAATATTTCAGGACAGATGAAAAATTATGCAATTTCTGCCAACTCATATTTGCAGGTAATAATCAAAGTAATCCCCCTCTAGTGGAAGGGAGGAGTAGGAGGTTGTAGAATAAAATAAGATTAAGCTGAATTTCCATATGGGCTTTTTTGAGTAACCAACAGTCACATACTAGAGAAGAGTGTTTTCACTGGAACAATATGCTTTATTCAGGACTGGGTACAAATTTAATCTTGTCAAATAAGTTCTGTCTAGTATTTCTAGAGACATGAAAATTTCTTCCAAGAAATTTGCTTTTTAAATTCATCTTTTACCTCCCTTCTCATTCCTTCACTTTTGTAAAATACAGATGAGAAGATTAAGTAAATATTTATGTATTTAACACAAAGCATTTAAGTGGAATGTTTGCACACAAGATTTCTTCTGTAATCATTAGTTGTCTGTGTGGAATTATCCGATGCAACTGCAAACTGCATCAGGTAAAAATCTGTTCCTAATGATGCTGGATGTCTTCTCTCTCTTTTTAATTTTTCTATTATTATTATTTTTAATGAAACTCTATCAAGTGTTCTTACTAAGGTGTGCTCGAAAAAAATCTTTTGAGGAGACAGAAGTTCTGTGTAAGCTCCAGCTGAGGTGTACTGACACAGCATATCCCAAAGTGAAGGGCTACACATTAAAGAGGTTCTTCTTTGTATGAAGTTTATGGTTTGAGTCCCAGATTTGAGATTGTGTGCCATTTGCCTCTATAATACAAAGAGAGATGTTTTTTCTCTTCAGAGAAAAGGTTGATTTTAATTTTGGCCAAATAGTCTGTGGGCTGTTTCACTGGACAATGGATACTTGTCATGGTAGCAGCAGCTTTCTGAAAGTTTTTATTGCTTGTCCAATTTGGTCTTGTAGGTGACTTCTGAGCTAAGTAAAAAGTTCCAAGCCACCTCCCTGTTTATATTTCTTAAAAAGTAGTCTTTTGTATCAGAGCAGAAAAATTCAGCTGTAATGAAATTAAACATTATGAAAAGATGGAATATTTACTTTTGCAAAGATTACCTACCATGTAGATTTTCCTTGACACACTGTATTAGTTCTGTAAGGAGTTTTTCTCTTGCTGAAACACGGGCAACTAGTTTAAAACTGATTGCAGGACAAATACACTAAAATATATTAATTTTAAAGATTTTACAGAACTTACTGCTGTCTCTTTTTTAATGTCATGTTACCTCAAATTAAGGTGGCACCAGCTGCTGCCTGTCTGCATCACTTGTGCATAGCCTGAAGAGGTATCATTCACCAATAGGAGTGAAGCAAAGTGTCCCAGCAGCTTTGTGGAGCAAGACATATTTCTCAGCAGCACAAGTTCAAACCTTACTCAAGGCTTGCACCAAGTCAAAAAGGAGCTTGTGAGAAAATTACTTTTGCTTGATCTATTGTGCAGAACTTTCTATTCTGCTGAACTAACTGTAGAAGAGAAACATGCTTCTGGGTAAGTAATTCCATGTGGAGGCTGAAATCTGTCTTTCAAGCAGCTGCATAATAGAGAGCTGTATGCTTGCTCCAGCTGTATGGAAGGAGAAATGTTTAGCTGATTTATTTTTAATAGCAACCCATTAGTGAAAGCTGTACTCATTTTCTACAGTTTAGGAACAGAGTAGTCAAATTTGGAAATCTTAGCACTGTGGGTGACTGTGATCTATTTTTTAAATACTTTTTATCCTTGGGTAAACTGCGTCAAAGAAATACAAATGCCAAAATTAGCATTTGAACTTTTTTCCCCCTGTATAGATGGTAATGGTGACATTTTCTGAAGGAGGGCTTTAAAAGAATTTTTTTCTAAGTAAGTCCATTGGAACAATGTATTTCTTAAATATGAAAAAAAAGTTTCTCTTTTTTTTGAGCCTAGTGATAGCTCATTGTAAAAAAATTAACGCTTAATTATTGCATGTCTTTAATTTTCCTTTATCATAATTATGATAACTAATATTATTTATATAATAGTTTTAATATGCACAAATAGTAGTAGCATTTGAAATAGGGATTGCCTTCATGTGTAAAGAGCAGCTTGAAATTGTTACATTTCTGAATTGTTAATGTGTTGCCAATTATACAGCATTGCTTAACTGCAGTGTTACAATGTACATAATGCATTAAAAAAAAAAGTTCCGCTTAGAATGCCTTGTTAGTCAAAACCACAAAAGCTCTCTTCTATCCTCGAAGTCCTGTTTATAGTTAGATGATTAGCTTGTAAAAAACCCTACTTTTTTTTTTTTTTTTTTTCATACAAGGCAAACTTGACTGGAGGAATGTCATTGGTAGGTTTTTCAGCTTTTGAAATAAATAATAATAGAATGCTCATTTTCTGTGATTTCAATGTTTAAATTACTTTTTGTTCTGTGTAAGTATGAGCATCCTTGGTATATAGTAAATTACAAAATTCCATCTTAAAGATTCCATTGCTTTTAAAACTGCTACATGATATTTCTCACCTTTTTTTTTTTACTTAAACTGATGCTTTACTTAAATTATTAACCATAATTTTTTCATTATTGTCACATTATTTAACTTTCTAAAGACAAGAAAATTGCCTGGAGGGGTGCTTTTGTGAGGCAGAATTTAAGGTTAGTGCAAAATTTAGCTTAATCTGGTTGGGATTTCAGCAAATTAAATTGCATGTTTATATGTGCTTCAGGACTGTTAATACAGCTACTTCATATGCATTTATCCCTTGTCCTTTTTCTTTTCATATATGTGTCTGTGACATTGCTTCTATGTTTTGTTTGATGATCATAACTTTTTATACCTTGGGTGCTGGATTCTTTGTTGTAGGGAATTGCTTTCCGGTTTTTCTAGACCTTTGCTTCCCTTTCATTTTGTATGTTCAGATACAGTCACAATAATAATTTTCTGTGTTGCACAGAAATCCATGTTGCAGCAGATTTAACAGAGAAACCTGAGAGAAATCTGGTGGTTTGGTTGTTCCTGTTGTTCATTTACTTGATTTCAGAAATGTCTATTTAGAAATGTGTTAATTCTGTCTGAAATTGAAGCTGTCCACATCTTCCATTCAGCCTCAAGATGCTTTGTTATAAACATCACCAGACACAGTTTCCATGTGCTACCATTATCATGGTAATGTCTAGATTCACATTTATCTTTGGCTTCCCAACATGGCTTATCTGAGAGCCCACAGATTTGAACCACTCTGCAGGGCAGTGCAGGCAGCCCAAAAACCTTGGGTTGTTCCTGTCTCCTGGGAGACAAGGCATAGGCAGTGGACAGTCCATGCTGGCCAGGCATCATCTGTCTGCAGCTTTGGCTAGCAGGTGGCAAGCCCAAAAATGGTTTGCCAGCTGAGAGAGAAAAGTGAGAGTCCAAAACATGGTGTCAAGCCTTTGGGGACAGTTGGATTGGGATTAAAGCAAAGAAGAAAATTCTGTTTATTCAGAAAGTGGGGAAAAAAAAAAACCAACGAAACCCAACAAAACAAAAAGGGAACCCCAAAGAACAACAAACCCCCAAATGAACCAAACTTGATTAACCAAAAAAGTTTTAACCCATCAAAACTGCTTTATGCAGAACATGCAACACTGTTACACTGAGAGAGAGAATCTGTTGAGAAGGAAAACCCTATAAAATTTGGAAACTTGTGTAACAAATAAGATACAAGTTTTGGCAAGAGGTGAGCAGTACAAATGCTGGCAGATGGGGGAAAATATCATACCTGTACTGGTACCAGTGACCATCTTGACCCTGCTTTTGAGGATGCAGGGACCAGAACTGAGTCACAGGGACAAAAGGCAGTAAGTGGGAGGTCAGAAAGGATCCTGGAAAGAGGGGATTTGAACAGGACTCTGAACTTGGAGGTGTCTGAGCGAAGAAGAATAATCCATACGTACAGAATAAGTTTGCTCTCACTTTCCCAGTGATATCTTCTAAAGACAGTAATTTTAAAAAGAAAGATGAAACCAGCCTTATAGGTAAAGAAATATTTCAGTAATGTAGCACTGGTAGTGAACAGGGTGCAAAAAAAATTTGTGTCAAAAGTTTGTGTTTAGATAGATGAATATCCCAAATGCATGTACAGATTTCTTGATTTTGGAGGAATATTTGGGTTTGTTCAGTACTTGAAAATTTAGCCTTTAGGGAGAAAATGCTTTTATGTGCTGTAATACGGAAATGCTTTGAGCAAAGTTTTAAAATTATATTCTATGGCTGTAGAGAACATTGACGTCTTTTGGAAGACTTATTCAAATATTCTTATGGTTAATGGTATATTCATATTTGAATAAGTTCAGGAAAGATTCATCCAAAGCTTTTTGAATCCAGTACTGCTTTAAAGAAACAGGAAAACCTAATCATTTCATCGCTTAAAGCTGCTTAAACCTTCAGGGGAAAAAGGGTTACTCCTTAAATTTCAGATGAAAGGAGTGTTTTGTGAATTCATCTGTGTCATGTATTCATACCTGAATTAAAATGAACCATGATGTACTGCACTTTCTCAGGAACATTACATAAACTTCCTTGTTCTAAAACATGCACAAGTTTGAAATGTGCAAAGAAAACTGAAAGAAACTTTGCAGTAGTTTCTCCACAAGCAGGAAGCCTAATATTTACACAACAATCAATAGAGTAAAGAACACGGAGACAAGCAGCACTCTCTCCTACAAACGCTGGTTTAACTGGTAAAAGAAGGTAGGATCCATCTGAACAACAACTTGCTTTTAGCTAGACCTGTTTGGTTGGGGATGGGTTTGGCTTGAATTCTGCAGAACCTTGTTGGACATAGTGTGGAGCTGTGCAATTAAAAGAAGGGATTTTTTTTAAGCATGTTATATTTGGAACAGTTTTCTCCTGCTTTAATTTCTGGGGTTTTGATCAGGTCTTTCAGTAGTGTTTTGATGAGACTCTAATGAAGATAAGTTAAAGAAAAATCTGATCCTGATTCAGCTTGCTTTGCAGAAAAAAAAAAAAGTTTATGTATGATTAACTTACATATTTCTCTAATTCTTTGCCATCACGTTTATTTGCTTGTCCTATGTGCCTTTAAGGAGACTTTTGACCTTGCTGTGGATGAGAAGGTAAAAGTGCAAGAATGCACCGACCTCAGTGCAAACCAGAAAGGGACAAGGAAGGACAGGGGACAGTACACTTGTATTTCTTGTTATTTCCTGATCTACAAGCCTAATATTATTATCTCACAATAAAAGCTAGCAATTTTCAATTCAAGCAAAAAGTTTCTGAATCCAGGAACCTGTAAGAGGAAGCTAAACATGTGTTCATACCTCTTGTTTTCATTATCCTTCCTGTGAGAACTCAGAAAAATACTGGTTTTCCCTAAGCTCAGTAGATAGGAACAATTGCTAGTCACATGGGTTACCTACAGAGAATGATTTACATAAAAACCTGCCTCAAACCCCTGGAAAAATCCTGTGCATTGGAATGAGAGGAGACAACTGGGGTATTGAGGCTGAGCTAAGTTTTTTGGGTTTGAGAGTGGACGTTTTGCTCTCTTACCCTGGTGGTGCTTCTCATTTCTGCAGTGGTTGCAGGGATCAGGTGTGCAAAGGTGCTGGCTATGGCATCAGCTTTAGAAGTCACATATTCCTTTCAGAGACTGGTCAGGGTTTCTGGGAGGTTGCAGAAATCTCTCTGAGGCAAAGGTGAGGATAGGGAAAGATGATTTTCAACACTCCAGAAGGTACATCAATGAACCAATGTTTAGGTGGAGAGGCTTAGAAAATTCTTTCATGTACCAACAGTCAATGAAAATACGAGAAATTCTCTGAAATTTTTAAGAATCCATTGCAGCGGACAGCATCAAATAATTGGGTAATATCTTTCAGTTTTTATTTGTTTAAGCTTATATGTGCTCCAGTTAGTTTTAATAGCTGTTCTCAGAAGTAATTTGAAGTTTAAAGCAATAAGAGAAATTTATACCAGGCAAGGAAAACTTCAACTAAAAGACTGACATAAGTTACCTAGAAATGTGGTCTTGCAATAAAAAATAATGTTCAAACCTCCTAGTTAAATGTGTTACCTGTTATAGTAATACAAACCAGATAGTGAACTTGAGCTTGTATGAAACCATACTTGATTTTGTAGTCTTTATCATTGTAATCTCCGTTTTATTAGGTAATTTCATTAACAGTTATTACCAAAGAGAAATGTACCTCAGTCTTCCATGTTTCAAAAGGTAGTGTAGCCCAAAGAACTTTAATATACACTCTTCAGGCATAAATCCAAACCCATATTCAGTATTCGCTGTTAAAGCAGATTGCTTCACTTGAAGAGGTAGAGACTGGTATGAACAGTGATAAATGAGGTTATCCACAAATGATGAAGCATCTCATCAGACCTCACCGTGATTAACACAGAGAATTTCCTGTATGTTATTTTCAAAACCCACCTGCTGGCCATTCTGCATCTTCATGTCCACGCACAACTTCATTTGCATTGCTTTCTTTTTTAGCACCCTCCTTGTGTAGCTGTGTTTGTGTTGTAATTGTATTAAAAAAAGAGTTTCATGTGTAGCTCAGCTCTACTTCTGAAGCAATTTTTAATTTTTTTCCTCTGCTTTTAGCAGGTGTTTACAGAATAACTAAAATGTATGCCCTTGGTGATGCTTTGATTTGTGCTAAAATGAAGATGATAAGTACAGAATGAGATTGTTCTTTCTAGATTGTTATGGGGAACCTGAGGAAAGACAGAGCTTTCTGAATGGAGGAAAGAAAGTTGTTTTTTGAACTCTTCCTTTTTGTCAGTGTACAACAATACATGCAGTTTTAAATGTCTAGGCATTTGTCCAATGCAAAAGAAAGCCCAAGTCTGTCTTCCCATCTCTTGCTCCTGGTTACATGTATTTCTTGTTCAATGGAGCACTCATTCGTACCTTTCACCATGTTACACAAACCCACCACATTGCTTAACAGCTTGAAATGTTGTTCTAAGCCTGTTGAATAGCCCATTTTGATGGATTGAGAAAAGGCTGATATTAGGAAAACCCCAAAACAAAACACTGCCCCCACAAAATGCTAAGCTTGTCATGTAGTCCTATAATTGTGCTCAATTTACAGTACTCTTTGTTCATTGTTGTAAATAAACTGGATTATAATATATCCTTGTATATAATACTTCTATTTAAAAATAAGATTTTGAGTATTTCAGACTCTGGAGACATAAATTACTTTCATGTTGCTTAAGATTACTTGAGAATACAGCCCTATATTGGGAAAGGAGTTCTTGCTGCCGCGTATTAGGAGGCCTTCATGAAACTAAAGGGCAGAATGCAGTAGTTACAGCAAGTTGCTGTCACATAAGTCAGCCACAGATCAGCTTCTCTTTTGAAAAGTGCAATATATTTATAAAGCCACATCCAGTGATTACTTTTAAAAAGAGATGTGGAATTAGACACATTTGTCTATGTTCCTTGGCTTTTTTAGATGGTTTTTTTCTTCTTTGGGTTTTCTGTTCATTTGTTTGGGGGTCTTTTTGGTTTGTTGGAGTTTTTTTTGGTGGGTTTTTTTGGTGGGTTTTTTTGGGTTTTTTTTTTGTTTGTTTGTTTTTTTGTTTGGTTTGTTGTTGTTATTGTTTTGCTTCAGGAGGTTTTAGGTTTACTTCAGATTATGTACCAAATTAGAAGAACTCTGAAAAGGTGGCTAATTCTTAATAAAGTTTGGTGATATTTCCAGGCCTGCTATTAGGTTGATTCATGGGTTTCATTTCCAGTGCAAAAATGAACCAGTTTTTTGATACTAACAACTGCTTTTTAGTGACTTGAGATACCATATGTTAAAGTCTGTCACCATGTTGTAGCAGCACAGCTGAAAGAGGTAGAAATGTCAATAACAAGTCTAAAAAGTAGTTTTGAAATGGCCTTTGAAAACTTAGCACCAGCTTCCTGAAATGTCAGGTAGTAGCATAGCAGAACAAGAAAGCACGTGAAAAGAGAGTAATTCAAAGTCTTTAAAGTTTCTGAAAAGATTGAGGAATAAGGATACTCTGTCCTATGGTTTAACTGAAAAGGTAATTATATGCTTGTGTGATTTTGATGGCAATGAAAGAGTAGCTGTTCAGCCAGTACAGAGGTAGGGAATACTGGGAGGTGAGGGAGTCAGGTGTGCACCTCTCTGGGACAGTCTTTATGGTTTCTGCTGAGCTATACAGCTGAATGATCAGGTTTTAGAAGGTTCCCTGTGACTGTTGTCCTGTACCTTTAAATTTTTATCTCGTAATGCTGGTTGTATTGGAAGCTTTGCTGCTTGGTGCAGTGGAATGAGGAGCTGGCCTCTGGAGAAGTATGTTGTATTTCTGGCATGCTTTAAAACAAAAGCCTGATCACCATCTCTGCTGCCTATCAGCCTTTTAATGTGCTGCAGGGTCACACTCACAGGGTTCATGCTTCAGCTCTAAGTGTCATGGCTGGCTTGCTCAATGTTTGCTTTTTA
Organism: Cettia cetti; assembly: GCA_013401135.1. NCBI lineage: Eukaryota > Metazoa > Chordata > Aves > Passeriformes > Sylviidae > Cettia > Cettia cetti. Next base: position 74,765 of record VZUI01042803.1, read on the forward strand.
CTCATGTGGTTCCTCTGAGGCTAGTGGAATTAATCTAATGGACAAGAGCATGTGTAAGAATAGAAATAGGATCAGCAGTCCACAAAATCTGGTATTTGTCCAGTTTAAATGAAAGATAAGTACATTCTTAAAGGATTTTCATTTTAGTTTTGCATCTTGAGTGCAAAGGAATCCATGGGGAGTGATGTACATTTCTGATTAAGTAGAACTCTAGCTGTAGAACAAAATTAATCAGTTTTTCACTGAGCATACTCAATAGTAAGGGATATACTTCAAGATGAGCAGTGTTAGAGACTACATAATTACTCTGTGGCTCTGTGCTCTTTAAATTGTAAAATTATGGTAATTATCACATTTAAAATACATTTTATAAGTTTTAATATTAAACATACAATTGAAATACAAGTGAAGCTGATATTGAAACTCATGAAAATAGGCTGCACTCACTAATTTCATTACTTTCTGATCTTCCTTTAAAAGTCCTAAGCTGTTTGGTTTTCCTGCCTTTCCCATGGGTCACTTTCCTTTTGCTTTATTGAATAGATTGCTTTGGATATTGGTTTTCCCAATATTAAGCTTTTGAAATACCATTCATTTCTTCCATCTCGTCATTCCTAATTATAACCATGGTGTATCAAACTAAGGGACACTCTTTGCTTACAGTATTTATGCCAAACATTTGTGGTGCAGCGAGGGCTTCAGATAGTAATTTCCTTTTAAATTAATCCTGGTATTAGAGGTAGGAATGGTGTTCTCTGGTTGAACTGAACAGTCTTAATAATCTCATTAAAATATTTATTTAAAAATTGTTGATTTCAAGTGAACTCACCAATACCTTTTGACCAGTGCTTTGCCTGCAGTGAAGTTAGTGCCTGGCTGTGTTCTGGTCACCAGGATCATAAAGGAGACACTGGGTGTTCTGCCTTTTGGGTGTTGCTGTTCCTTTGCATGCTGCAGCCTTGGAGCTACTTTTAGTGGCATTCTCTGTGCATATGGGGTGCTTTGAAACACGTTTCATTACATGAGAGGTCTTTAAGCCAAATGCCTCATTCCAGCAGCTGTAAATAGTATCACTTTCCTGTTTTAGCAGTCTGCTCATGGGACATTAAGCATGTCTATCTTTTACTTTGAGTCCCTGTTCAAGTTTGACCATTAAGGAATAGTATCACATAATGAAAGGGATGGGATCCTATTACAGCTTAATAATAGTGGAACAAAGCAAGCAAAAACAAGTAAATAACATTCTTTCTACAAAATTCCAATTTTAATTAAATTAAATGTAAAGACTTACTATACTTCAGTGTGATTCTTAAGAGCTAGTGATAGTCTTAATGTTCCAAAGATACATTACCAGGATCTGAGCAGCATTTTGAATTAACAGGAATGAGAAGATTTTGTGTACTGGGAGGGTGAGCTGATTATAGAAAAACTAACCACAGAACACACATTAAAACTTTCTAATACTTGGTCTAAATAGGAAAAATTCTTCCAGATGTATTTGACATTCTGAGTCTGCAAACCTATGGATTTATTTTGCTCCTAGTTGGAGTTGTAAGATTTGGGAAATCCTTCTGTTACAGCTGCCTGAGAAATACTTTGCAATGTAGTTATGCAAGTCTAACAAAAATGAGGATCTCTGAACTGTCTTTGCTTTTTAAAATTAAACAGTGGAAATGCTTCCACTTGAAACAGAGAAATTGCTTCTTGTAAATCCAAACATCAGGGATTGAAATCCTAGACCCTTAGAGTAAAGAAAGTGTAAGAAATATTAAGAAGCATAACAAAGTTTCTACAAAGTTAGTAATTTGTATCCAATTGTGAGTCATTCAGTACTTAAGAGTTATGTAATACTGTCAATTATGAATACAAATCCAGGGGGAATTTTAAGGCCTTTCATCAGAATTTTAAAACCATGATGCCCTAAGGATTAATTCCCTAAGGAAATATGCACACAAATAATACTGTATCTGCTACTGACCTCTGAGAAAATATACAAACTCCAATTAAATTGTATCTGAAATGATTGTTCTCACCAAAAGGATCAAAAAGAGGAAAGATGGACTTCGGAGGAGAGGGGCAAGGTCTTGTAATTGGAGCTATTGCAAGGCCACGGCGTGGTGGCTGTGGCAGCGCTTCCGTGCTCTGCCTGAGCCCCTTGCTCCAGGGCAGCACCGCAGCTGCTCTCTGCCAGGCTTCTTGGGGAAAAGGCTTCCCACATCTCTGCCTTCACACCAAGGGAGTCACCTTTTCACAGACCAGTGCAGCAAGGAACTTCTTAGCTAATACAGCAAGACAGCAGTTAAACCTCTGCTTTTAGTGGTTATTGCTAGAAGCTGTTGGATGATCTGTGGGTGTGTTTGCCAGTTTCTGCATTGCTCTTTGTTTTCGTGATTTGATACCTTTTAAAACTTCATGTATTTGACCTCTGTTCACTGTTCGTCTTAAATGCAGTTTGATATTTGGTCATAGATTAGACTTAATGATCTCAATGGTATTTTCCAACCTAGTTAATTCTGTGATTATTATTATTATTGTTATTTGTCTTTTCCCTTCAGCTCTCCCTTTCAGAGAGGTGTAGAATGGGACTTGGCAATGTGTCGGCAGTGATGTGCCAGACTGCATTTTCCTGTCTGTGGCTGGGCAGTGAGTTGGCTCAGACTCAGAAGCAGGCAGTTGCTGCTGTGTGTGTGGGGTGGTGCCCTGCTCTCAGCCTCCTGCTGCCCCTGCTGGACGCTCCTCCCGTGGGTGCCATGTGTGCTGTTGTTGGGCATCCCTGTCACAGGGGCTGCTGCCTCTCCTCCATCTGAGGAGAGAGCTTTCTCTTTTTGAAATGAGCTCTTGTCCTGCTGGGTGTCTGCCCAGGTGATTTGCCTAAGTTGTGCAATCTGTGTGATTGACCAAGCCTAGAGCAGGACCAGCTCAGGCAAAGCTGAGGTTGGATAAACTCCTAAGAGTGGGCAAGGTGCTTATCTAAAATATGGTCTTGCCTGCTTTTTGATGAAGTTGCTTTTATATTTCCCCTTCTTCTGTTTGTTTTTGTTGTGATTGTTTACATCATGTCCCTTAGCCCCTAGAAGAGTGATGTCTTAGATGCTGAATTGTATCTTCTACTCCCTCAACTGATAGAAAATTGCTTGCTCAAAAGAACAAAAAGTAGTGATTTTTAAGGATTTTATTTCCATTTTAAGCACCTTTGCTGTATGTCAAAGAATTTGTAAAACTAGAATCAATCTGTGTGTTTAATATCAGTTTATCATTAGAATGTTCTCACTCAGCTGGAAACTCCCAAGCTGGAGGAACAGACTTCCACTGTTACAGCCTGCCTGCCCTTTCATATATTAACATCTAATATTTTTGCTTCTGTGTGAGCTCCAAAGTAAATTCAAGGCTTCTTAGTAAAAGCAGATTTTGTCCAATGTGAGCAAAAGCTCATGATTGTCAGTGTGAAGAGCTCTTTCTGAAGTGTCAACAAAATGTATTTTGGCACAGACGCCAGGTTGTTGAAAGCTGAGGGTTCACAAGAGGCCATGGGGGAGGTGAAAGGAGCCTCAGGTGGGGATGTCAGGGCTGTGGGGAGCAGAGGCAGGGGGCGAGAAAATTCAGTGACTGGGAAAGGGCATGCAAGAGTCTTTCAGCAGGGAGGCCTGGTGAGGAGGAGGAAGAATCACTTGTACCTCAGTTTTCCTCCTTCTCTTCTGCATTATCCCCTATTACTTATCTCACTAGAGTATTCCTCCTGACTGTTATCCTTCACCTTGCAGGAACAGACAAGTCAGGGTCTGCCCATGGGGCAGGAAACTGAGGGACTAAAGCTGCTACTGCTGCTGGGAGAGGATCAGGCAGCAACCCCTGGGAATAGGTTTTGTGTTTAAGCTGCCACTAAGGTGTTGGGAGCTGGGCAGTGGTATCAAGTTGAGGGTGAGGCGAAGGCTCTTGGACAGGAAAATATTCTTTCAGCTGTTCCTGACAGCTGCTTGCTCTGTCTGTGGGATGGCTTTGCAGGACAAGGTTCTGATTTATTGCATTTTTTTTAATACCAAACCAGGGATAATCTGCTATTTATAATTATCTTTAGAAATCCTCTGAGTCCTCAACAACAGGATTTAAGATAGAAAAGGTAATAATAATTACTGTGATCTCATGCATTCTGTAGACTCAGGAGCAGGAGATGAAGGGCGATGGAATGATTTCAAAACCTAGGACTGGAATCTGAAAGGTGCCAAGTATCCCAGGGCTGAGTGCTCTCAGTTCCCATCAGTTGCAAGTTATACTGTAATATGAGTTAATGGATTATGAGCAGAGAGCAGTGGGATTCAGCTGTTAGTCTGAATCCCATTTACTCTGCAAATACTCTGCACAGGAAGGGTTGTACTGGAAAGAAAGCAGATCTGCATGGCTAGAGGAAGAAATTCAAGGAGGGAATCCTTGATTTTTTTCCTAGGTTGTGTTGTGTTTCTATGGATGAAGCAGCACTTTGCATGAGGTGGTGAAGCACTTTACTTGGTGAGGAAGATGAGGCATGAAGTTTCTTTATTGTCTTCCATTTTGAGACATAAGAAGAGAAAATATATGTGTAAGAAGAGAGAATAAGGTAAGGGTCTTTGTGCAGTGACTGTCTTATCCTTCAAGGTACGGGGCTGGAGTAAACTTGAGCTGTGTTTATCCCTTGTGCCAAGCAGGGAGACAGCTTCCTTTGCTTCTTCATTAGTAGCAGAACTACAGTGGGCAGGAGGAAACACAAGGCTCTTTTGTCTTTGCTTTTTTTTTTTTTTTTTTTTTTTTTTTTTTTTTTTTTTTGTTTTTAGCAAAGCTCTGACTCAAAACTTACTATTAAAAATGAATTCCATTAGAACCTGAGACTCAGTACTGGCAAGTAGCATCCTATTACTAAAGAATAACCATTTTTTGAGCATTCAGATTGCTATTCAGCTTTTCTTTTGTCTCTATGGCAACTTTAAGCAGTAACAACAAAGCAGGAGGTGATGTTGTCAGCCAGAAATTTGTAATATTAGTTCAAGGGATTGTTGATAGCAACAAAATGGATGCCAGTGCACGGTCACTTACAGCCAGTAATTGATACTGAACCTATGACTGAAGTAGAACAGCATGGGACATTTTGAAGGAGAAAATACACCAGAAAAAGTAATGTGGATGTAATTGGCAGTTTTTATAAATTATACATGAGGTCCTGTTTTAAAATTCAAAACTGTGGTTTCATCTCTAATGGAATGAATTGCATGAAAAGTGAAGAGCTCCTTGTATGTAGAATGTATGCCACCTGGAGAGCAACTCAAACTTTCTTCTCAGTTTCTTGATGGAACAGAGGACAAGAGCCACTTTAGAAAGGTGGAGTCAGTTCCTAAAGCCAATAAAAGTTGAAGTCTTTATCTAACTTCAATGTTGATCCGAAAAAGGAGGTATGTTAAGAAAAGAAAAGGCAATTCTTTTCTTAAAAATAATAAAATAAAAAGGGGTTGGGGTGGGATTATCATCGGGTTTTGATCTTAATCTCATGGTTTCAGGTATTTGGAAGTTTTGCTGACCTGTAAAATTGAAAAAAAATGTAGAGGGAAAAAGCCATGGGAAGTGGAGACTGAACACTGCTGGGACTAGTGCTGGAAACCAACTATGAGACAAATATTTTAAAAAGGATGATTGATGTTAAAGCAGGGAGAATAGGAATTATAGTAGTTTTTATATAGAGACATGCTAAATAAGGAAATCCATTCTTAAGAAAAAGTAGTGACAGATGTGCTAAGTTAATGAAAATAAAACTCTATTATTTTGAGTCATTTTTGTCTGATATTTGACAAATCTAGATGAACTGCTGGTGCTGGATGTACTGTGAGGATTCTGCCTCTTAATACGTATGTATGCATGCTGTCAATGCCATGTGTACCAGGACACCTTTTGCAGTCTTGAATTAACTGAATTTGGGTGCCATTTTCTCCAGTTAAAGTGTCATGTTAGTGCTGTGCTCTGTATTTTGTAAAAGTCTCACCTCATTTATGAATGTGGGGTTCCCCATGGTTTGAACTGTCTATTATCAAAGAAAACTTTTCTCCTCCGTGAGAAAGATGGAGGGTGGAAAATGCAACCAGTTGTTCTCCAGAGCTTACTTGGCAGTGTCAAACAAACCCTGTTTTGATGTAAGCAAACAGAACAACTTCATTCACTGACAACAGCACAGGATATCATCTGATGTCTCTCTCAGACTTCAGAAAACTGGACAGGTATTCACATGGTCTTTGGTTATGTATTGCTCCAGTTACGCCTGCTTGTGCCCTTCTGAAATGAAGATAACACTAGTGTATTTTATTTAGTTTATTGTATGCTAGTAATTTAGCCTACTTGCACTAGGAAACACATCCAACTCTTGCTTAAAGTTTGATTTCCTTATTTTTTTTTCATTTGTCTCAGATATGAAAACTTTCTGAGCAGTCTTTTGGGTCTCAAAGTGTATAGATAAAATTTAATTCAAATCAAATAATAGAGTTTTTGATGCCCAGTTATTTAGACTTTCTTAACACTCTTAATGAAACTGAAATTCTAACCTATGTCATCAGCCTTTCAAATGCCAATATGTTGTGTGACTAAATTTAAACTGAGTATTTACACCATGCATTCAATTTTCTTTTGCTTGCAGCTTCTTCCGCTGTGCAGTTTGAGACCAGATCAGCTTAAGGGAGCAGTGCAGCCACTCTTGTGGTTAACACTGGAACATTTCAAAGGAGAGCACTGTTACAAGCTATTTATTACTTGGTGTTAACAGCTATCTAACAGTCTTGTGAAATGTTCAGTATTAGTCTGAATGAACTAGCATTTTTTTTGTCTTGCTTATTTTCTCCTATATTTTTTAAGTTTAAGCAAATATGTCTCCTTCAAAAGATGGACCACTTAAGAAAGCCGTCCTTGTAGTCAGCACTGATGTGGCTCCCTACAAGGGATCTCTTCCATATCAGGGAATGATGAAACTTTGTGTGAAGCTGCAATGATGAAAAGTGATATAGTTTACAGGAGCAGTCTCCCAGGACAGCAGGCCTCCCTGGGTGGGGTGGGAACCCTCAAGGCAAGGTTTCCTGCTTTGCTGTGAGAGCAAAGCATGGGCACATGGTGCTGAGGGGAAATACCAGTGACACAGGGAAGAGTAAGGCACCCTGCATATTCTACCAGTTCTGCTGTCAGCACATCACTGTGAGGTCAGCAACTAAAAAACTGCTTGTTTTTTATTACTTTTAACCAACTCATTTGTTTTTCTCATACATTCAACTATATGAGAAGCAGTACAAGGTGAGAGAATGGTGGAATCCTTTTAAGAGTGAAATTAACTTGGGTGAAGGGTCTTGATGAGATTAATTGATATGGGTCACTGCCAGTGGGGGTCTATATTTGCCAGGGCACTATATGAAATGAGCTTGTTTGTTATGAGAGAAAGGATAACAGTAGCTCCTGAGAGTGACAGGCTCCTTTTAGCAAAGTGGTTGTAATGCAGGTACTGGAGGTTTTTCTGTACCTGTTTGCTCTCCAGAGAAGGACAGTTATGTATGTAAAGGTGCCAAATGTATGTCTGTCATAGGAACTGAAGGCCACCAGGTAACCCAGCCTGGCCTCAAACTGAGCAGTGCCTGCTAAAGTCAGGCTTGATTTTGTGAAGTCAAATCTGCTGACTCGATAAGTGAAATTTTATATCCCATTTTAGTCCTCTTCCCTTTGCTTGACTCTTTTGGGGAGCATTTCCCTTTTGACATATTGTATGTGTTAAATCTCACCAATTCTGTAAGTTGTTAAATCTACAAGCAAAGCTATTATTGTCCTAAATTCCAGCCCCATTAAATGCTTCTGAAAACTGTAAGTTGCATGTAATTTTTTTTTTTTTTTGTGTGTGTGATTTATCACCAGTGACAATTTTCTTTGCAAGCCAAATAATATGGCATTTCCAGCATAAGCAAAATATGGAGCTGTGATCCAGACCTTCAGGCAAAAGTGGTCAGTATGTCTATATTGTTCTTACCTTTGACAGAACAGTTCTTTCAACCTCTAATTGCTATTGTAGGATGATACTTGAAGTGCCTAAACAGTTGTTATAGTTCCATCAATTATATTCTGCATCATTAACAGCTATCATCTTTCTAATTATTTTCCTCTATATTTTCTTTTAAGTGAAGTTCCAGACTATGAGCAAGATCTTGACACTTGTCATTATTTTCTATCTACTCTGCAAATATCACGTAATTCCCAACCCATAATAATCCCCAACCATTCCTTTAACTGCGACATGTATTAGGGATTTTTTGTAGCTTCTCATCAATAGATCTATCAGAAGATGATTTTTTTTGAGATACACGTGTATGGAAAATAGACCAAGTTCCATGGAGCCAGTCTTTTTTTTCTCTGCCAGCTTTTCACTTACCTGTACTTCTTTTCCCACTGTTCTGAGTGCTATTTATAGTAAAGTGATTTTCAAATAATGTGGTGCTTGACTGACATTGTAGATTTAAGGTAGAATTCTTGTTTTATTTCATGGATTGGATGACTTGAGATTGTCCAGCCTTACTTTCTATGATTCAATGATCAGATTTTAATCAAAATGCTTTGATACATGTGGGGATAACATCTGAAAGTTGCCATCACTCTAGAAAGAGTAAATACAAATTCTTGGATAGGTATCTTCCTTTGTTGCCAGTTGCATAAATCCTAATGTCCCCAGATGAAAGCGCCTGCTTTTTTGCTGATTCAGCTGACAGTGCTTTGCATGCAAGCTGATTGTTATAGTAGATGTGCTCAGGGTGTTTTATCATGAACTTTGCTAGGAATGCATTATGGAGCATTAGCATTTAAAATGAGATACAACTGATATTTTGGAATAAAATTGCAAATCTTGTATTTACTGTGAAGATAAGCAATGCTGCTTTTGACTATGACGCACATTTGTCCTTAATATGAAAATAAAAGTGTTCCATGAACAAAAGCTCCCAGTTCCATTACAGCTGTGGAACTTTCCATTTCATGTGCAGTGGTATCATGACTCTCTACAAACTGCTTTGACAAAAATAGTATATATATAAAGTGGAAAATTCCACTTTCAGAGTGAGAGGGTATCTTAGCAGCCTTCTTTTCCCAGAATTTGCAACTGCTCCTGTATTGAGAACTACTAAATTGTTCAATTGTCAACAACCAGATTTGACAGAAGTCTAAAAAGTTTTTCTGCTTTACTTCTCCATAGGAATAGGTACATAACTCCACAATGACACTGTTAGTGTTTATATTGTTTTCTACATCTCAAGTGAAAAAAGCTGCAAGTACTATCAGAAAATAAAAATGCAAATTTGAAACAGAAATAAGTGTTCTTGTTTCTCAAGCTAGAGCATTTTACTGCTCTATACAGGGAAATATAGAGCTATTTCTATCTGTTTCTGTGTTATAATGTTAAGCTTTTGACAACTGTGTGGAGGAAGGACCCACTTTTTTGCTGTAAAATACATTGCATAGGGGTTCTCATTGATGTTACCTGGTAACACATGCTTGAGTTTTTATTTGCTTCTGTTAAATTTCGTTATAATGATCTCTTGATCAAAACTCATGATAAAACTTTCTGTAAGATGTCATCCTTGAAATTAAGCAAGGCCATGCTTGTGCTTCATAAAATAAAAATTTAGCACTGACTGTCAATACCTTATTGCAAATTGTCTATTACAAGTGCAATCATGGTACCAATGGCTGGTCATCTAATCCTCTCCTTGCCAGTTTGGAATTGCTTCTCTTGTACACACAGCAGTGTTTTATTCAGTCTTGATACAAATGCATGTGCTGTTGAGAATCTCAAAATCCCTTAGGAGATTATTGCCACACTTTCGTTCAGCTAAAAAAGGCTGCCACCGTGAACACTAAATATCTCTCAGAATAATCTTGGTGTCTAGAAGCTTTCCATGATGTTCAGACCTGTTTTTTTCACATCTTTTTATTTCAGTTCTCTCTATTCTCCAAAACCTTTGTGAATTCTTCACCTCAGAAGTCTTTTAAATAGATAATAATCCCTCTAGCCTCTACATCTGCTGTGTATTGTTCCAAGAGTGTCCATATTAAACTTTTGGTGTTTTCTAGGCTTCCCAGAGCTTGCTTTACCTCAGTCTCTTTTCAATTTGTAAATCCTTTCCCAGTTAAAAGGTACCTGCTGCTCAGCACAATAAGCTTTATCAGAGATGGACTTCTGAGTCCTTCCTTCATGTAAAAGATGCATGGATAATTTGAGCTTTGTCCTTCATGCTGTGACTGGGTTATTAGGCTTCTATTAGGCTTTCTCCTCCTTCACCTTAACTGCTACCCTGGCAGGTCAATCCCTTGCTCTTTCGACTCAAATATTATTTGCAAGCACATCAAGGGTTTTTTACTGTTTATACCTTTTTCTTATATTTCTCACTGCATGATGAAGGGCACTAAATGTTTTTCAGACAAAATGTCTGGATATTTTTATTTTCTGTGGTTTTTTTGTCTAAGTCTTTTTAACTCTACACTACTGCCTGATAGAGTGATTTACCAATCTATACCTAGCCCAACATATGAATTTAGATTTTAGATTGATTTACAGGTTTTCTCTGCTGTTATATTTGAGCATGTATGTATGGAAATAGAAATAAAGGGCAATGCTCATAAAGTTCGAACTCTAATCTTGTAGGCACCAAAGTCTGAAATGTCAAAGTCATCTGCTCTTTTCTGATGCATGCCACACTGGAATCCTGTTGCTCTTATGATTTCTTCTTATTCTAATTTAAGTAAATTTTTCCCAGATTTCATAATGGATCCCAAGAATTAAATAATTTGCTGCAGTTGAGCACTCATGTCACAGGATGACTATTTCTCAGTTTGTGTTGGGAGCATATTTGCTCTTCTCTTTTCACGTTGAATGATAGCTCTACTGAAATCCTTTGTTGCAAACAATGCTGTTAAGTCTGGGGGGAAAAAGAAAATGTTTATACCTGTTTTGTATTCTAGCTCTGGTGTTGTCTAAGGACAAACCGATCTTTTTTTCCCTTTTTTTTTTTTTTTTTTTTACTTTTTTTTATTCCAATTGAGGCATTAGTCATAGGAATCAATTAATGTGTATTGCTTAATTCAAGTGTGTTCCATAAAGCATTTAAAATATATGGCATACGTTTCTGTTCTTCTATAATAGAAAACATATATGAGGTTAAATGTCACTTTGCATAACTTTTTTTTTTTTTGGTGCAGCTTTCAAAATTGTTTAATAGAAGATGCTTGAATTTCATGTCTGAAAAGGTGTTGTACAAACCTGACACTCTTTGCAAAGACGGTGAAATGGACCTTAAATTAAAAAAAAAACAAACAAAGAAAACAAAACCCCAAACCACCAAAACTCTATACATATTGCGTCTTTGAGGTAGATTTAGAATAATTTACTTTTTCCTCATAAATCTAAACATTTTCCTATTGGCAAATGGACTTATTCTTCTATTTCCTCCAATCTGAGTATACTTTTTCAAATGTCTAAGAATCTTTTCTTTGGAAGTAGCTAAGGTCATCGTGCATTTTCCTGGTCAAAATGCATAAAAGCAAGTTAATCCTAAGATCAGTTATCTGATCTTCCTTCTGCTGACAGACATATACTGTAGTAATGGGGAAGTTTCTCCCAGACTCAATAGTTCCACAGAACTATTCTGTGAAAATTCTGGCAAAAGGACACAAAAGTTACAAGAGTGAAGGAACCCCCAGTGGAGGTGGAGGGAGATCACTTATGCTTCTCCTGGACGTGACTGAGTTAAAAAATGTGGGATCCTTCTGCAGGTGATTGAACTGCAACTGCAGAATGCAAGTTCAGAGCTGCCTACTTGATCACCTGCTTAAGGAACTCCAGCTCCTGAATTAGGGACTTTGGTTAGACTCCTTAGGTTATATGGCACTGAGTGTATTCTGGGGTATGGTATCACTCTGGAAGGCTGTATCTATTGGGGAGATACATGGTGTATTTTAAACCCATTCTGGAATGCATGATGAACTGTGAAACTGTCTGCTGCATCCACAGAAACCTACCAGCCTTGACCTTAACTGAGGAGCCAGCGTTTCATCCCTCTCTTGCAGATTTAGCATGCTAGTGTAGCAGATACTTATGTAAGATGTTATAATTCAGACAGAAATGGAGGGAGGGTCCAATAGAAGTGTTAACAGATAGAGGAGGGGGCGGGCTGGGATGCTCTCCCTGCACTCCAAGTCACTCTGCATGACTCCCTTGCTGGGTTCCTCCTAAAAGTGCTGCTCTGTGGAATGTCAGTTGTTCTCCTGTTTCCAGTCAGTGTTGGCATGTTTCCTGTCCTCAGTGTGTTCCTCTATGCAGCAGTTTGAGAGCTGGCAATCAACAAAGAGCACGTAGCAGTTTCTGTGGATGTAGTATCAAACAGACGACAGGAGACTGATAACAAACACTTTGGTACCTTGTTGTGCTATTGCTCTGCACTGGGAAAGGTTTGCTGTAGTGTCTGACCTGGCAGCTGCTGCTTCTACACACAGCTTCTCCCAAGGAATTTATTCAGCCCAATTTCACACTTGTACTGCTGCTAATCCTGGTGATTCTCTGGACTTAAAAGGAATGATGACAGATTTGCACCAGGGTAATGGATCCATGTTTAAATTATTTGCCAGAGTTTTGTACATCACGCATCATAACTCCAGATCTTAAAAGCAAGCTTGCTTCTCTTGGTTTTTACATATAGGCAATTAAAAGGGAAAAGCAGAGTTATATTATAGATAAAGTATTTTAAAGATTTCCTTGTGTCTAAACATATACTCATCCAATGTCTTCAACTGTGACTTCAAAATCTTACATGAATAATTCTTTCTCCAAGAATCCGGGTAGCATTTCAGTGTTTTTGCTCTCCCTTTTGCTGGGAGTGGCATTAAAGCTACTAGAAACATCACTGGGGGTGGAAGCCACGCCTCTGCAACAGCAGCACTTTTCCTCCTTATGTGCTTTTTGCCAGTTCTTTCTGCTTCATAAAACCAAAACACCCTTTCTTTGAATTATGTAGTTTCAACCCTCATTGTTAAGTTTTGAATATTTTAGATATACAAAGTCATATTTCAAACCATATGCTTTCTGTTAAACGTGCATTGCCTTTCAGTCAGAAAATCCTCTCTTCAGTCTTGCCAATCACAAAGTGTGGAGTGAGGTTAAAGATGTGTCGTACTCTTGAGAGAATTAATAAGAATATTTAAATGTGAATTTAAAACCCAGTCATTGGGAATTTAAGCACATTCTTAAATCAGGCGTCAGAACAGGGAGAAAAAAAATGAAGGGTTCATTGCTTCTTTCTCACTACTCAGAATGACAGGCTCAGTTATTTACCACAGTATATAACCAGGGATTTAGAAGTGAAAGGGAAATAAGCTACCTGTTCCTGGAGGCAAGCTGGAGCCTTTCTGCTGCTTAGATTCATCTTTAAATTAGCATTTAGGACATTGAATATGGAGTATTGATTATTGATTTTAAAATTAGAGTGAAATCTTACACTTATTTTTAAGATAGAGAAAAGCATTTTTTTTATTCGAACTGAGGAGGAGTTGCTTTTCAGTAGAAAAAAAAAAAAAGACAGAATAGTCACCTTGGGTTTTAATTACACAGCAAAATGTTGCAACATGATAAAACACCAAACACTCAGTAGTAAAAGCAGTTTTGAAAAGAGGACTGAGGTTTTTTTCTCTAAGATATCCTTGTCAGGATGTTTCTTTTTATCAAGCACACTGTAAGGGCTTGAAAGTTCTTCTAAAGAATCCCTAATAAGAACAGAGCAGCAAACTGTCTCATGGCAGAGGCAAGTTTGGAAATGCAACAAGAATAATTTGGCTAAAGTATAAAATTCCTACAGACTCAAGCAAAAGAGCTGTTTGTAGAGGTAGGAAATGGAAAGGGGTTTAAGTTGGTAAGAATGATGAAGAAAGAGCAACGTGGATCTGTAGGAAAAAAGTGGAAAACAAAATGAGACTGAAATTAGACTTAAACTTACAGAAATCTTTTTGTAAGTGCACTTACAATTCTTACAGAATATCAAATTAAAAAGTGGATTGTTTTCATGAGAGTCAGATAAAATCAAGAAGTTTGGGTTGCATGGAGCCAGTTTTTAATTACTTTTTGTTAGAAAGATCAGTTGTGCTCATGTGGCAGTTACCAATATAACCAAAAATAAAAGCCTGTAAGAAGTGTCTGAATGAACCAGCATCTTCAAAGCATATCTGGCTCTGACAGACACACCATAAGGATACTTGCATGGTTGAAAATACAGAGCTGTGGTACTTGTAAAAGAGGTTCCAGAGCAGTGAGAAAGCTGATGGGGTCACAGTGATTTTAAAAGAGAAGAACAAACAGACTAACTTTAAGAACTAGCAGGCATCTTCCCTTTGAAGAAAAGGAAAAATGCATTATGCCTAACTATATAAAGGAAATCAGGAATAGTAACCAATGGAGGACTTGAGCAGGAATTCCTATTCCGTGAATGCAGGACTGGATTGCTGTGTTTATAAGGTGAACTTGAGTTAATGCTGCCATGCTGTCAACTTAAACAGATACTATCCTGAGAGAAATAACCAGAAACACAATGTGGCAGGCATGAAATTTGACTGCTACACTTTCAGGAATGATGAGGGCTACTTCAGCTGAGTCTGGATGAGAATACGACATATCAAGGCTTAAAAAAACTTTTCTTTTCTGCTGCCTCTCACTTGATACTCTCTGTTTCACAACCATGACTTCAGCTCAACCAGCTCACTGGTCTGCTTGAAGGCAAATTTCTCTTCTCTTGGTTTGTGTTTGTTGACAACTGCTCTGATTTCCTGTGCTGGCTCAAGGGGAGCAGTGCAGCTGCCCAGCCTGCTCCTCGTGTCATCATGGAAAGTAGATGCAGGCTGTATGGCTCATTTTTAAAAAATGTTTTCACATTTCTCTTTATTTGTCTTCATTTTCAGCTTAGTGTTTGATTAGTTATATTTAGTTTATGAAATAAATAATATTAAAATGATATTAATTAGTCTCTGGGAAAATAGAAGAAAAGAGCACCATTTTTTGAAAGGCTTATATCAGTTGAAGCACTGTTAACTTAGTTCAAATGTTTGGGTAAAAAAATTTCTTTTTTAGACCAATCTCAATTTAATTTAACAGAAACATTCTCTTACCTGCTTCTTTGCTTTTTCTTCTTTTTTTTTCTTCTTGTTTCTGAAGGCGAGCTGAGAGTAGAATTGTCAAAGTTCCTGTCATGCATTCTTTGAAAACGTAACGCATCAAAAGTCTTTATGTACCAGCCCTGGCAGGGCTGGAGCACAGCTGCACCCCAAAGCAGGATAAGGTTTCTAGTCAGATTCCGGTGCTTAATTAATGTTCAATAACATCACAAATGTGGCAGTCTGGGCTAGCAGGTCTGTTAATCTGAAATCTGTTGTCTTCATTCTCCCTGTGTAAATAGAGGGTAGATAGCATATATTTTAGTTTTATAAGTTTTCAAGTTCTTACTTATTCATCAATGCTGACTTTGAGAATAAGTAAAGCAGTGCACCTTAATTCAAGAGAGACAGGATTTGTGGACTTTGATCTTCTGAATGCCATGACCCCATGCTGTCTGTAACCCTGTGCTCAGAGGTCTCCTTTTATGAGCTCTTCAAAAAATTCAGACACCATTGCTTTTCATTTTTTTGTTTCTTCCTTCCCCCAGAAGTTATTTTAAATACAGCTCTGTAGCAGACAGCTAGCTGGTAACCCTTTCAAGTTAAATTCTAATGCCAGTGAAATTCAGTTTATCAGTCTTTCAGGTTATATTTGAATGTCGAATAGCAGGCTGCCCTCCTTCTGGGGTCAAGTTGCAAACACTCACATAATCACAGATTATTCTGGGTCGGCAGGGACCCACAGGGATCATCAAAGTCCAGCTCTTGTTCCTGCACAGGACAGCCCCAAGAATCAGGGGGCACATTTCAGACACATGGTGTGCTCCTCTCACAAATCATCAAAGCTAAATACACAATTACAACAGCCCAGGTTTGTTCAGGCTTGATAGTTGCTCACTATTTCACAGCACCCAAAGTCACAAAAGCACCACAATGAAATGAAATTATTTACCTCTGAGTCATAAGCTGTTTGTGTTTATGTGTATAGGTAAAGTTTGAATGCTGCAGAGGTGGTGGATGATAACCCTGGTGACTTATGTAAGCATCATGGCACTGATTAATAGTGGGAAGCCTTTCTGGGACTGCATAGTCTGTGTTTTATTATGCCTTTTGGTTTGCTAAAATCTTTCATGATTGTGTGGTCACAGCAAAAACATATGTAGCTTCTGAATATTGTAAGGCACTGGTAAACTTGTACTTGCATCCCTTCTGTAAATGGCCAACAGAACTTTAGAAAGCTAGAAAAATAATGCAACTCTTGTGCTCTTTCCACTGATGGGTTCAAGTACCTTTCTTTGTATTTTTAGGTGAGAGAAGTATAAGCCTGGCTCCTACTCTCATGTGTGGGGTGAGGTCTCTGCACTATTCTTTTCCAGGTATGATGTTACAGGATGCACTGGTAACTTGTAAAGCTTGAGCTTGCTGTAGATGTTAGAGAGTGTGGGCTCTGAGAAGAAGTAGGTGTAGTATGGCATCTGATTTGGAGGAAGTTGAAATCTTCCAGGAAATCCTATGAAGATGTCCTTGTGGCTTTAGTTAGGGGCAACAGCTATAAAAACCTGTACATTTGATCTCTTTTGGACAGGTGCTTGTGTGCTACGTGGTCTATGGTGTGGCAGAGCAATTAAATTCAGTGTGAATTCTGTGTAACTATATCGACAATATCATGGAGGGTTTTAAATCTGCCTTTCTTCCCTGTATCATTGTTTATTGTTTCTAAACAGAAAGGTAGTGGTTCTTCTAAAATCATGTGCCTAGCAAAGGAAATGATGGCAAGTAAAGAGAAGGTTGTGACTGGTGTTGTGATGGTTTGGCTAGAAAAGGAGTGGACTGAATGTACAAACTTTTTTGACATTTCTGAAAATTTGGAAATTATAATTGGAAGGAAGATAGATTTCATTTGTGGAGACCTGGGTTTCCATTGCCAATATTTTCAAGAGACCGCTTTGAATAACCTAAATTATTTCTTGCAGCAATCTTTTATCTGAAGGATATTTACAGGGCAATACCAATAGGAAAACTTAAAAAAGAAAACAGGAAGCAACTTGGGTAACTATATTTTGTATAGGATATTATGTATTATGCAGGAAAAGCAAAGGAGGCATGAAATTCTCTGAGCTATGGTGACGTTCAAGAGCATAGGAAATTGTCTAATGTGCTTAAGGGATTAGACACATCTGTGAGGATATATATGTCTAGACCCCTCTTACCTTTGTGCACAGCACTACTGAGCTGGTGGGCTGGAATATTGAAGGGGAATAAGGAGCAAGAAACCAGCAAACTATGCAAACATGAATCTTTTTGTCCAACAAATAACAAATTATTCCCTCAGCAGAATTCCTGGTGACATTTTGGGTAGCAGCTCAGTACCTCCTAAAAGAAAGCCTGTGCTGAGGCTCACTGATGGTGGCCTCAGAATCATGAGTAAGAGTTGGATTTTGAGAAAATTTGAGTTAAATTACAGTTGAAGAGATAACAAACTCTAAAAAACTAACTGCAATTAATTGTTTTCCTCCAAATTATGAAACTTTCCAGGCAATATATATTGGGCTATTTTGTCCCTGTTCTTTATCAGGGAAGCTTCAGTTTTGTAAGAAAACAGAAGCGAAGAGAGTGCAGTGCTTAATCCTGGGACAAGTACAGGCTTGGTGCCCAGCACCAAAGAACATGCTCTGAGGAAGAAAACTGAGATTGTTATAAAAGTCACGCCATGCTCTGGCTAAGATTGTGTCTTCAGCAGATATTACCTGATGTGTTTTCAGTTAAGGGTGACAGCAGCAAAGCAAACACCTTCTTACACTGCATTTGGGTTGGGACAGTACAAAATGCAAGGGTGGGAGCTGGTTTAAATAAATCAAGTAAAAGGATCCTAAGGATTTCAGAAAGATCTCCATTAGTCCAGATGGCAGGAGAACAGAGAGCTGAAAAAGATGCAGCTGTTTTTTCTTTAATACTTGGAAAACTTCAAAGTGAAAACAAGTCCAAAGCAATGTTTCCTAGAAGCAGATAAGAACAGAGGAAGGGGTAATGCTGCTTATTTAGTCTGTGGAGACAAGGGGCTTGACATATCCAGGGGATTCTGAGAAAAAGAAATAGGGATAGGCTGCAAGACTTCAGCTGACCTCAATGTAGGCCAAAGCATTGCATTTATTAATAGTTGTTACTCTTTTATTAGAAAAAATCCTGCTTACCGAGCTTGATCATGTTAGGCCTTGACATTGCACTCTAATTTTCAGTCAAACAAATAGTCTGGGTTGCTTCAGAAGTCTAGAGAATTATCTCTTTTAAGAAAATAACAGCAAATATTTCCATAGTATCTACAGATAAGAGCAAATTGCAATTGTACTCCAGCCAGCATGTTTCTTCTAAATATAGTAAAGGATGTTTTGTAATTTATTTAATTGCTTAGACTTGACAAGGAGCCAGGGCTAACAAACTTGCTTTGATAGCAATATAGTGCTTGTGGCATTCGCTTGGCTTGGGAATGTAAATACTGAGAAAAAAAACGTGTGAATGGAGCAGTGGAGCACAACAGGTGTAAGCTCTGCTGCTCACCGTGCAGGTGTGTGGGTCCTGGCCCACAGGAACACGGAGGGACAGCGGCGTGAGGGAGGGGACAGGAGCATCAGTCACACCTCCTGCTTGCACACTCGTGAGCCTGTAATCAGGCAAACAAAACTAACACGGTTATCTATGGAAAGTGCAAGATAATCTCTTCCACTTCTAATTGTTGGACTTCACTTCCCACTCCATCTGTTCCAGTATCTTCCATAAAAAACCTCCGGGGATTCCTGTTGTTATTAAAAACTATTAGAAAGGCAGTACAACTGCAAGAAGAATTAGGTTTTTTGATTAATTTTTTTATGTATTTGTCTCTAAAATACTGAAGTTCCAGTTTCCTATTGTTTTGTCTCTATTTTCTCCCTCTGCAGCTCAACCTAGTAGATATTATTTGTCCATATATGTGATTTAAATATACTAAATGTAGAGATTTCAATATTCATATTATCATAAGAGAAATTTTCAGTATCAGTTTTTTCATTATCTTCCTATGAAGCATGTGCATAATATTTATTATCTATAATTTACTTTTTTTAGTAATGACCATCCTTCTAGAATAAGGCTTTGGAGATAGAAAATAATTAGCAAGGCAAAGGAATCTTAACAATTAAAGGAAGTAAAAGTAATTCCAAATAACCAACTAATATTTCAATGAGGAAGGATCTGATCCAAAGAAGATATGCTTCCTTGTTTGTAATTATTTTTAGAATTCTTACATGAAATTACATGCTACTACCTCTGGCTGCAACCTGTTTATAAAACTGGATTTCTTAGCCGCATGCAGAAGTAAGTATTTCTGAAAATGTTGAAAACTTCCACTGACAAAATAATAAACTGTATTGACATTCTGGGGTCTCAGAAAAAACTCAGAGTTGAACACAGGCAGATTTGGTGGAGTAATGGTGAGATTCTATTTGACAATTGGGAGCAATGCCAGGGTAAAACTGCCCTGTTGCATTCGATTTGATGATTTTGTCATGAAAACTTGTAATTTCTACTGCTACTTGTAATTTAGGTCACCTTTACCTAATAATTCTTTCAGAGGCTTTCAGAGGTGGGTCTGAAAGCCAAACTTCAGTCCAACAGGGTTATCAATATTTGACGGCAGTTGTTGAAGTAGTAAATTGGCAAACAAAACTAACACATTTTTTATGATTAATGCCTTCACTAATCACTGTACACCAGTAGGTGTACATGTTTTCTGTGTGGACTCCAAATGTATTCTAGTCTCCTGGTTATAAATTACTCTGGCAGCAGAAACACCACAGACTGCAAAACTAGAGAGAGATTTCAGATGTCTTTTTAACATGAAAGATTCTGTGATTCAAACAAGGAGTACAAAGAAGGTTGCGTTTTTTGCAGGAGGATGGTAATTGGTTTTTAATTTTTAAAGATTTTATGCCAAATGCTTTCTATATATTGAATAAGGACAGCATCAGAAAAGTAATTTTGATTTCAAATATCAGTCACAATTTAAGACTATTCTGTTTTGGTTTGTTTTTGTTTTTTTTTTTTTTTCTGTAAAATTGAGTTAAAATATGTAACCATAGCTTCATTGAAGTACTTTTATGTAAAGAGAGGACAGGTTGTCTTTAACTTCACGGATCTTTAATTGCTTATGAACTTCAAAGAGAAACTTGCAGAAGTTAGATTGATGATGGCCCTTTAGGTAATTGAGTACAACATATTTCCTGTTTGAATGCAACTCTGAAATCCAAATTATGTAAATCTACTGTTTCAGAACCAGCAAGTAGAAATAATCATCCTTTTTGCAGTTGAAGATACTGTCTTTGGATAAATTCTCTGACACACTACTTTCCTATTGATTCATCTTCTCCATTATGGATATGAATAAGAAACTACAGGCAGGCTAGCCATTAGCTTTTTGACGTTTGTGACTCCAGTTGAATAAGCTTTGACTTACAGATAATTAGGCACCGCTGTCAATTAGTCTCATGGGCTTATGCAGGAACAAACCTGACATTTATGAAAGTATTGGGATAGAAGAAGGGAGAAAATATTTTGGGAAAGTTCCTCAAGCATATTTTTACTTTCAAGTTGTGCAGCTCTGTTGGGATGGTATGAAACATTTTCTCTGCATAGCTGTCATTGACCCATCTTTGTGCAATCACCATGCTTTTCCTATAGAAGAAACAGAGAATAGATTACAGCCTGCTATTCATCTGCTAGACCATAATATAATGTTTACTGTGCTGCAGCTGGGATCAAAATCACTCTCCAGCATCAACAAAATTTGAGAGCAGGGCTAGTTATAAGTGTTTGGTCATCCAAAAAAATCCATGCAGCCCCATCTGGCTTCTGAACTCAGCCTTCCTCTTGGATACCATAAGATGGGCTTGAAACTGTGACTGTGGGGGCAGGACAGTGAAAAGGAGGAAAATCTCTCCTTTGTCTTCAGTTTTGTGTGTCCTTAACAGGCAGAAAGGGAGATCCCTTAATGGAAGACTGGTGCTCAGGCAGCCCATACAGATTGCCTGGCATTTTGCAAGTGGATATAAATGATTTGATTTTATGGGAGAGGAGAAGGAAATTTGCTAGTTTACTTTTCTTACTCCCTCTCAGTCCCCCTCCCCTTTCCTCCTGCCCATCCCCTTCCTGGCTAGGTAAGAAAAGCTCAGATGAGTTCCACGAGAAAAAGCTCAGGTATTGTAAGCTGACAAGGGAAGTTCCTCAGAGGCCTGTTATGCCCCCAGCTGCTGGCCACTGCTGAGTGGGAGAAGGAGATAATTATGGAGAAATTGTGACAGGGGTAGGAGAGACAGAGAGTGACTCACCCTCCTTTAGAAGTGTGGGACACTTAGGTTCCACTGTTTGCTCCCGTCAGCGTTGAATTATTTATTCAACTCAGGAATGAGACACTGAGGGTTTGTGGGGTTTTTGGTTGGGGTTTGGTGGTGGTTTGTTCGGGGGGGGGGGTTGTGTTTTTTGTTTGGTTGGTTTGGTTTGGTTTTGGTGTTCTTTGTTTGGGTTTTTTTGTGTTTGGTTAGTTGTTTTTTTATTATTATTATTTTCTATTTCAGTGAGGGAAATTTTATTTGAAATCTATTTTGTATGGTTTCAGGGAAAAAATACTCCCACAAGCATAGCTGGGAGCTGTGTGCTGGGGACACTTATTGTGTGAATACAGCAGATAGCTAGTTAAAAATGAATATTTGGATGTCTGTGCCTGCCCATTCCTTTGGGATCTAGCCGGGTTTCTAGTTTCTGAAAAACTTTTGTTTGGAGAGCTCCAGTTTAGAAAATAGTTAGCATTTCATGTAAAGAATTGTGGTCATCTATGTGCTAGCCGATTATTTAATCATTGGTTGTTTTCTAATATTTGTCTTGCAGTGTAAAAAAGGCAATTTTTTACATGTGAGATGAAATGGTGTTTGTATAGCACCTGATAGCTAGTCAGAAGAGGGGGAAAATAACATGCAGATCACTATTTGGAAACAAACCTATGGATTTCAGCATACATGTATGGCTGATCTAGTAGACAACCATGAATTGCAAAAGCATCTGACTTTCATGGGACCCATCCTGGCTTTTTTGGCACAAGAAGAATTTTGCAGCTGTAGAAAGGATTTATTCTATCTGCCAGTGTGATTTATTTACCATATGTCTTCTCTTCAGCACCTGAGTATCCATGGCCATAGGGAAGCGCTCTGCCTCTTCTGTACTGTGTGTAAATAGGTTCCTTTTAAAGATATTAACTCCTACAGAGCCTTTTCATCATCCCCTGTATATTTTTTTCTTGGCACTTGTGTCAGCTATACTGTGTGTGTTGCAGAAAGGAGAATACCATGAATTCCTGGTTTTGTTTGCTCTTGGCAGGCACTACTACACTTCCCACCCTTGTGCGCACACCTACCTTGATGATGCAGCCTTCCCTGGATATCAAACCCTTTATGCCCTTCCCTGTGGACAGCAGCTCTGCTGTTGGATTCTTCCCAAATTTTAACACAGTAAGTAAAGGTGTTTCCACATTTAGTTTCAGTGTATGCTTTCCAATCTGGTTCTAATATCCAGTACTGAAGCTGCCTTAAAACATTTAGAGAAGGATGTTAGTACATTGCTTACACAGTTCTAGGGAGCCCTTTTTTTCTGTGTTGTGGTGGTTGCTTTTCCCCTGTATGAAAGGCTTGGAGTGGTGTCCAGCCTTCCAACTGTGAAAGGGGCTGATTGATTTTTAACTTGGTCCTTTGAGGTGGTGTTTGCACATTAAAAAAAAACCCAACCCTATGCTATGGATTTGAGATGTGATAGAATGATTTGCAGCTTTTGTCTGGACACATGTATTTCAATGTACTGTAAAAAAAGGAAAAAATAAAGGCAAATGGAAAGACAGGTGTGACAGGTAAGACCTAGATCCTACACTGCTGTGAATCAAGCTAAGGAAAGCAACTGGAGGATATTCTAATTCTGTATAATTTCAACATTTAAGTGTAAAGCTGCACAGCCAGCCAATGTGAAAAAAGGTGAACACGTTATTTTTGTTTTATGGTTAAGTATCTTGGGGTTTTTTAAAACAAAAAAAATTGCCAAAATAATACTTCTGTGGTTCTTCATGTTTATCCGAGCAGCAATTAAAAAAATACTTTCTTCAATACTTCTCACTTTATCAGCTCATAAAAAGGCAATTAGTGTTATCAAAATGCTTGTTTGTCATCACACTTTAGCTAAAATATTTAACTAATGGCAGGAGGAAGGAAGCTGTTGTGAGTCATTTCTGCCAGTCAGCAGGTACTGTGTGTTTGTAGGTTACCTGAACTGCTGCACATGGCGCTTGTCACTGTGGCTGTGGGGACAGAAAGGGGAGCAGTGTCATCACCAGCACACAGTCACCAGCTGAACCACTGCCAAGTGTCTCCTTTCACAAACTAACTGTCTGTCTGAAACTAAAACAACAGCAGCCTTGTTTTTCCTTGTGCCATGCTGAGAGGCCTTGTGCTACAGCACGTGGTGGTGTGGGGTGGTGGGGAGGTGACATATGAACCAGCTGCTCTCATCTGTCAGCAGCCCAAAGTATGAACAGCAGCAAATATTACTAATTCATTGCAAGACATGGATGTGAAAAACGTGCATTTGTCAGGGAGATGCAGGGAGGTGCATTTGCACAAAGATATAAAAGATAAGAAAAAACACAGGTACTTAAATGAGCAGGCTCAAAGCTCAATACCATATTAAAGAAGAAGTGTGTCATTATCATATCTAGGCACCATGCAATTCATATTAACTTTCCATCCTCTTCCTAATAGGCTCAGGAATTTTGTTTGTAACTGATGTGTTTGCTTTCCAGTTTCACAGGTTTTCTAGGTGAGATTTTTCACAGAACTGTTCATTATGACTCAGAGAAACTTTTCTTTAGAGATGTAGCTATAGAGTCAACCAACCATTATTTGCTTTCTGGTGGTATCACTGAATATCAGAGTCACAGTAGCCTCTAGAGACAGATTAATTGCATTTACACTGGTTTTGCTTAGTTTATATTTACCTGGATTTCCTTTCATTTGACTAATTCCTGGTGTGTTTATCCTTCACAACTGTCATTCCTCTCCAAACTTCTGCAGGTTTTATTAAAAATTAGACCTGTGATAATTGGCAAACATTGTCAGCTTGGTTGACTTCCTCCCTTGGAATTCTTGATAATTATATAAAATTATGCTGCTATACAGCACAGACGTTGCATATTTAAACTCTTTAAGAAACAGTGGCTCAGTACTTCTCTATTTCTAACTTGCAGACTTTGCCATTTATCTTGCAGATATTGATTTTCCTTAAGAGTCTTTCACAATGGACTTTAAAGCTCGTTGGAAAACTAAATCATTCATGATTATCTACTGGCAGGCACAATGAATGCCAGGTGTCGTCCAATTCCTTTACTTCTAACTTAGCACAACCTTTGCAAATGTAGCTTTCTAGGGTTTTGCATGTGTAGTCTTTTTTTTCTTCTTCTTTTTCATTCCAAAGTGGTGGCAATAGTATGTAAAAGTGTTTAAAACAATTTTCCCAGAAGCTGATTTTGAGTTTTAGAAGCTAAATCCAGCTGATCCAGAAGATAAGCATCATCCAAAGAGCCGTGATCTTTTATCTTATGCAGGAAGTGAATATTAGAAGAGCCAAAAAAGCCATAATTTGCTTTATGGATCAATCAGGAAATCTATGCATTTCATTCATAGGAGGACTTCTCAAGGACTGCAGATAGGGAAATCTCCAGTGTTCTTTCCTTCATCTCTTTGTCTTCCAAGGGATTGAGGGGACCCTTTCAGGGTGCTGATTGTGCTTGAATGTATTCACTGAAGGTGACAGAAAGAAACATCCTGAGACAAAACTTCTTTGGATCCACCTGCATTTCCAATGGCTGTCAGAGACAGAAACATTTTTCTAAACCTTGCCAGGAGGTGGTTTCTAACTTAACATCAGAGACCTTAAAAAAGAAAAGTTTCTGCATGGGAGCTTAATACATTAACTACCAAGGCAGAAAAAACAAGGTAAAATGTATTAACTACAAACATCTTCAAAGGAACACTCCCTACAGTTTTCTCCCAAAAGAACTTCTCTTATTTATGGAAAGATATTTAAAATCTGGAGTAAACCCTTTCTTATTTAGTTAACTTTGACAGTTTTCAGTTCTGAAAACATCTGTGATTCTCCAGATAAAACATTAGTGTTCCCATTTTGTTTGTGGAAGTGTTTTCATCCCTAGCTTCTCTCCACAAGGGGTACTTTCAGCTGAGCAGACTCTGATTTTGTAAAAGAAATGCCTACCTCCATTATATCTTACTTTCTTGATGGAATGGTGTGATTTAGTTCAAGCTATTTCCCTTTTGCTTCTCTTTAAATTATTAATAGTTCTAAATATGCTGTGGATGTATATATAGTAATTGCCAATTCATGCCCCAATTAAGTTTCTCTTTGTTCATTAGGACTTATTATATAGGAATAATTATTTGGGGAATGGTTGTGCTAACTCACTGGATACATATCTTTGTTCATCAATAAGGGGAATAAAATGTTTATGTTTCAACAGATAGGCCAGAAGGGGATCTTGTAAGGGCAGGATGAAGGATTCCAGCAGAGGTATTGCAGAATAGGTGCTGTCTTCCCTGGTCTTTTCATAACAGCAGCAAGTAGAACAGAACAGTAGAGCATGATCAGACTGCCAGAGTCTGACAGTCAAATCTCTGGTTTGAGATGGATGTGGACCAGAAAGTACTGTTTAAGCAGAGTTCTTTCAGCATACTAAAATTACTCTAAAGATGCCTTAACAGGTTAGCAACTTACATATTGATTACATTTAAAAATATGTAAGTCAAGTATATAGTCAGTGGAAACCAAAGTTTAGTTTAATGTGTCCCCATTGTGTGTCTTTTATAACATAGTCTTGAATTTTGCACTGGCTGGCTTCCATCACACAGCTTCACCTTCTGCAGCTTTCTTTCTCTAAACCTCCCTGGTTCTTTATCTCCTGCCATCCGTCTTGTGCACTGAATGGTGAAAGGATACTTTGTGATCACATCGTGGTGCATGTGCCAAAGTGACTGAAAGCCAGGATTTATCTTGCAAGATCAAGATCACTGATCACTTCAAGATCACTGTCTTCATCCCCCCATATAAAAATTGTGCACTCCCCAAAAAAGAAATCTCAAAACTCCAGCATTTTCTGCCTTGTCCTAAAATGAGAGCATTTAGTTGACTCACATTTAGTTGAAGTGGTACAGCCAGGGACCTGTCAGCCTGCACAAAAACATTATCAGCAGCTTCTCAGATTCTGTCATCATAGAAAATAATCAGCAATTCATATGCTTCTTTCTGAGTTTGTTATGGCCTCAGGGGTAATCAAAGATTAGAGCATCTCTTGTAGCTTTCACATTAGTGAAACATTTTGCATCTAACTAGCCCATGATTGGTTTCTAAATGCTAGTTCATACCCTTCATGTTTTAGAGGACACATGAGTTAATGTGGCCTAGTTATTGCTTCAGTGTCTTATTTCTCTTCAAGTAGCTTTATGCTGATCCTTTATATTAGAGTTCTCTCAGTCCCCTTGAAAAGTGGACTAGAGATATTTTACATCTGTCAGTGAAGGTGAGCCAGCTGGAATGTGCTACAGGAAGGGAAGAGGAGCTGACTAGTAACTTAGTCAGAAATTTCTGACTCTTCTCCAACATTAGCCCTGCCTGGACTAAGCATCCCTGGCCTACCCCCAAGACAACTACTAGGAGGAACCAATTTTCTCTTTCCTCTTCTGCATTTTCAATTATTGCTCACATTTTTATTTGCTGCCTATCTCTTTCTCATTTGAAGGGCCCAGTAATCACCGAGGCAGAAGCTGAGTTCAGCAGATAAGAACACAGGACAGCCATATCACCAGCTTCACTCGCCCTTCTGAGCCAAGTGCCTCTTCTGCCTTTTTGGCAGGACAGTGGCTTGGGAGCTTTCTCTTTCCTTAGCAGGGTCTGAATTCAGCCACTTAACACCCTGCTGCAGTGCCAAAGTACGCTTTGCAGCACAGGATTGTATATGGCAGGAACAGATTACAAATGCAGCCAGCTGGATGTTGCCAACCTGTTATCTACCGACCTTTTATCCAAGTACTCTGTCCCTGTGCTCTGATTTCCCCTTTTCCCTTTTTTGGAGTGCTGCAGGGAAGTGACCTTTTCTGGTCCTCTCCATCTGACTCCAGAGAGGAGGTGAAATTTTTTAATAGCCGTACTTTACATTCATTTAACCACACAGGAAATTTGAGCAATTGATTTAGGAGTTTTGCAGGGTAGCTGGACATTTTTCTTGAGGATTTTTGTTGGTTGGGGTTTCTTTAATTAAGAAATGGTAATGTTTTTCTTACAAACCTCTTATACCCTTTATAGTCATGCAGGCACACAAGGACTTCAGGCTTGCCTTCTATTCTTCCTTTGAAATTTTAGAAATATTCCTACTTCACTTTTAGTTGTTACAGATATAAAAGTTAATGTTTTTCAAGTCATAGTCAGAATCATCCAATTCACAACATGAGGAGTCATCCTATTGCCATTTATTAAGGGAATAAAAAAAAAAATAGGTATTTTTCTGAGATACAGGTAAGGAAACCAGAAGTTTAGGGACCATATCATAAAGCCCAGATTCTGTCTGTTCTGTGGCTAGACTTTGCTGTCTCTCATCCAAGTAGTAGCTACAGAACCCCTCTACTCTCCATGTCATCATTTTCTCAATTTTCTGTAGTCCCTTTTCTTTGTATCTTTAGGCATTTTTTACCCAGCCAGGAATCCCTCTTTGTCTTTCTGTGGCTTTGAAGCATAGCAGCAGAGAACTCCTTCACCTGTGGCAGGGGTTTCTGGAAAAATTCTTCTCAGCCTGTGGAAGCCCTGAAAAATGTTTATTGAAGTTGGTATATTTTTTCCTACAAAATACCTGAGTCCTTTCCTGAAACTTTCAAAAACCTTTGAGCTTGAAGAAGACACCTAGTAAGATACACTGAGTATGGTAGATATGGGGAAAAGCTGCCAAAGACAGGGGATTGTCAGTCGATTTTTTGACAGTTTTTTCGGTTTCTGGTATTTTAACAGAAAGATGCAGGTTCCCTAGTTCCTGTCAGGAATCTCTCAAAGAGCAGCTCTGTAAAATTGGTGACACTAAATAAGCACATTTTTGCCTCTTCTTCTAGTATACCATACATATAATTACCAGGGGAAAAAAGAATATTAAAATAATATAATCAGGCTTTAAGGGACAATCTCATCAAATATTAATTATTTTATAGATTTTCCTGTTGCTTTTGTATTTTTTCAAAGAGGAATTGAAAGAATGAGCTTCATTCTCTCAGTTTCCAGATCAGCAGCCAGACAGGGAACGCTGTCTCTAAGGAGAAAGTGCATTGACATGCACTGGTGAAGAACAGAAGTCACCAGGTGCAGCCTTTCCCTACCCCTTTGCAGGAGTCTGGCACCCACCATGTGGGTTTTGAAAAATGCTTCCTAAATTGCTGCATTACATCCATTATTGCATATAAAAGTAATTAGGTCATTGTAATTCTTTAAAGAAACACAGTTTCCATGTACAAATCCTACAATTTGCTGAGTCCTCCAGAAAATCTGGTCCTTGGCTATGTTTTTTACATCTTTCATAGCAGAAAGCTTGAAGTTACTCTTTCTAACGTTTCAGCAGTATTTATTCCTTTTACTAGTCAGCACAGGAAAGTTCAGAAGCCTTTATCTGCATTGAATTGCTTTCTTCTTAAGTTAATAGAATGTTCCTGATACAAGGAAGCTTTTTAAAGGGAGAGGGTTGTTAATAATAAATATTTTAGACTTTAGGTAACTGAGGGATGTTTTGCAAATAGAATGTGATTAAAACATCTCCCCTTAATGCAAGCAGTCACAGAATTGTAGTTTAGGACAAGTAACATGTGTTTTCCATGCTTACAAAGATTTTGCTATTTCCTAGGTACAAACCTAAGTTCCACAAGTTCTAAGCAAAATTCTAGAGCAGCTTTAAAGTAATTCCCCATATATCTGATGAAGTGGCTGCTTTTGCAGTATCCTGCCTGTACGTGGTGAGCTTTCCTGCCCTGCCTTAGACCTTAGACACATTGTTCCATGTGAAACTGAGAATTTCTGCAATAATTATTAGTTAATACATAATAAAAACGTAGCTAAGATTTAATTCATGTCATACCTTCCTTTGGAATGTGGGTGTACTTGTAGTCTTTTAATCTAAAAACAATCAATTTCATGACAATCTAAAGGTACTGTATGGCAATTTAGAGCCGCTTTGTGAAACTTGTCTTTCCTTTGCATGCCTGGAAACCAGCACCACCTGGGTTTGGAGCACCAGCCAGCTCATTTCAAGTAGCAGAGCAAGGCTGATTTGAAGACCTGTGCCTTTCAGACCAGTCTTCTCTGTATTCAGCCTGTCCATTTTCACCATGAACTTCAGCTGCTTCCCCAAGTTACCACCAGGGAAAGAGGATCTCGTTTCTTGCCCATGTATTTGCTAGACAAGACAGGTTTCTCCCTGGCTTGTTTCTCATTTACTTAAAGAAAAAAATCCCCACCAAATATAAAGAAAAAACCCAAACCAACAGTCTTTGATACTACATTAAGTTTCAGAACAGCCTTAATTAGAAGAATGCTTTAAAAATTCATATCTTAATACAGTGCTTTTTTAATCAAAAGCATTTTGAAGTTTGTTTGTGTAGTGTGTGCTGTTGATAAAAAACCTGAAACAAAAACAAGAAAAACAAACCCAAATCAGAAATATCATTAATTTTGAAGTGAAAAAGGCCTTATTTCATATATACAGTGAAAAGCACCAGACAGCTGTGAAAATAGTTAGGCAGTTCTTGGTTCTGATTTGCTTCTCACTTATATTTAGCCATTTTTAACATTCATATTCAACTTTCTATATACACATAAATTTTATCCTCTTATTAGTGTTTTTTTTTTCAGTATGTGAAAAGTAATGATATTAATTCATTTCAGAAGATTAGATTTCTGGTGCCTTTATTCTCTCCTGTTCACAGAATTAATCAAAAGCTCTGAATTTGTCCTTAACCTCTCAGCCTAGTTCAGAACTGTAGCAGCAATTCAAGTGTACCTAATGCAATACCATTCATCTTTGTGTTTTGTGTTCTGGAGCAGCCTGGGAGCAGGAAAACTCATCAAAACTTAGAGCAGACTTTTAAGTAGAAAAGGGTCATAGCTAAGGAACATCTCAAAGATGAAAGGAAAAATCTTGAATCTTGTTTGTCCCATGTGCTATCTAAGCTCCCTTTCTGAGTACAAATTCTTAGGCTTGAATTCTGTGGCAGGATTTTGCTGAAAGGTACTTTCTCGTATTATTTTACCTATTTATATTATTTTACTGCCAGTTGGTAATAGGTATCAAGGTACAACAATAGGTACAACAAGAATAGTTGTGCTCTCAGAGTGTGTTTTCAGCAAGTCGCAAACTACAGTATGTTTTTATTTTTTGCTGGATCTGAAGGCAAGACAGTAATTCTTTTTGTTTAGCTGAACACAGCTGAATGGTCTGAATAACAGCAGCTTTAATAATAAATAGCAGTCATATGACACCTTCTATCAGATGTTTTTAACATGAAATTTAGACCTTTCAGCTTTTTTATGGGGTTGCAAATATTTTTATCCCCATTTTACCAATGTGTAACATAAGGCTCAAAAGAAATGATTTATGTACAGTTAAACCTGTGGACCAGAATAGCCACAGAGGGAAAGAAAACTGTCTTGAGCATTAGCTTCACCATTGGATTTGGACTTTACTCTTTTTCTCAGGTTTGGTGTATCATGGTCCAAGCAGTTCATTTTACAGATACAAAGTATTGCATAGTGGTAGAGAAATAATCTGGATGGATTAAAAAAAGAAGCTGCCCAATTTTTAAAGCTGGTTCAGTTTCATTTAACAAAAAGCATTGAGTCACAGATACTTACTTTTTAGCTTATTCTCCATTTGTTTGATGGGGAATTCTCTTTTATCCTAAAACATTCTCAGCAGATTTCTGTTCTTTATTTCACCCACAAAAGTCTCCCATCTTGTCTGGAGCAGAAAATTTGACAATTTTTACCATAAAGGTTAAATCTATTTTTGGTGTTCTCATAACAAACTCAATCCTTTAATGTATTTATATCCTTGCTTGAGAATAAGCCTTAGAAAAAGCAGAGACCAGATTTAGAATTTTTTTTTTTCCCGTGGTGTCTCATCAATTTTTTTCTTTGGGTAAAGTAATTCTATAGGAATCAAATATTACATTTTCATAATCTTTTACACAAATACTTCTAAAACAGCAAACAGTAAGTATTTAATTTTCAGAAAAGTCTGAAAATTTAAGACTAAGACTATCCTGATTATGATTTTCTAACCCAGAAATTATAGTTTACATGCAATAAATATAAAAGCATGAGGGGAAGAAAGAGCAGAGGAAATATTCACAACTGAAAAAAGAATAGTAAAAAGTACTTTAAAGGTGTTTTCTCAGTCATCTTTTGACCTCTGTGCTTAATCATATTGCATTATATGGAAAGAAGAGATAGGAAGAGTTGAGAGTTTGTCTTTGATTTTGATTTTTAATATCAGTTACTTGATGTAGGCAGAGTAGCACAAAGACAAAGGAGGCCAGAAAAGCAAAAGATTAGAAAATCCTTGATTCTGTTTCAGTTGTTCCTTTTGCTTATGTTAGTCTAAGCCATGATTTCAGAACTGGGTTAGGAGAAAGAGAATTCTACTGTGAAGACTGGGATTCATCAGTAGCCTCTGATCTTGGTGCAACAATGGTTTGCAAATTCCTAGGTGCAAACCTTACTGAAAGCAGTCACTCCTTGAACATAAGATTCCCACTGTGGTGCTGTTTTAGCCCTCTACAAGGCTGGGTCAGAAAACATCCTGGGAGAAGAATGTGTGATGGTGAAATTATTTGTGCTAGCACGCAGGAGGGATAAATGTGCATGTCAGTAAAGATTTAGGGCTCTGCTTCCCAAGTCGATGCTGAGGAAAGATGATGAATGCATTTCTTGTTAAAACAGAAAGGATGTAATTAGATAGTTACAGAGAAGGTATATTTGAGCATGTGTTCTGACTTTTAGTACCTGGGCTTCAATGGCATATTGAAAATCTGAAAAGGAGTTGGAGAAAAGCTAGCAAATGAATCAAGGTTTTTATTGTGAGCAGCTTAAGGAGTTTGGTTTATCAAAGAGAAGGTTAAGAGCTGACATGATTGCAGTGTATGAGTGCCTGCACTAAGGTTTGAGTGACCTTTAATTGAGAAGCACAACTAGATTGAGTAGCTTATAAAAACTCAGAAAGTATTGCTTCCACAGTGATGTAAATTAACTTGTTTGGAAACTTTTAAATCAAGCGCTTGAGATGGAGGTTTTTCCTAAAATTTAGGCTCTGGTTGGCCATAAATTATTGGACTTTGTAATAGGAAGGGGTGAACATTTTCAGTGAATGAAATTGTCATAAACTTTTCAGGAAATCAGATGTAATGGTTCTCTCTTGCATAACCCAAATCTGTAAATCTCTTCAGACATCTCTTTCAGTATTCCATGTGATTGTGAATACAGGCACAGAGAATCATCATCTTTTTCATTTTTCCATGCAAACTTTATTTTAAAGGGGGAACATGCAAGAGGGTAGGACACCCAGAGGCTCTGCGTTATACCAGAGGACTGAATATAAAAATGTAGGGAGGGAAATTTAACTTCTAGAAGCTGGAGATGGAAAATGGGTCTCTGAAGTCCAGGGATATGGCCTTGCAACTCTGTTAACAGAAATAATGTGGAATTTGCACAAGCAAAATTAGCTGGACCTTAATCTAAAAGGAGAATGAGGAAGCTGAATTTGTTAGTATTTCTAATACTTTTAAGATATGAAAGTTGTTTCCAGTTCTGGGTATCCTTTTAGTTGTCTTGTTCTAAAAATGAAGTAGAAGTGTAAATGCCAAAGGCGTCTCTTTCCATTTTTATTTTTTAGTACTCAGCAACTCTTCACAGATAGCTGTAGTATCTGACATTAACAAGTGAATTACAGCAAGATTTTTGGTTGTTTTAAGATGCTTCCTGGCAGATTACACTGACTAGTAGTAGTGTGGGGAGGTCACAGATATCACAGCCACTGTTTTCCTCAGGAAAGTTGGAGCTTGCTGCCAAATTGAGGAGACAGACAAATGCAGTAAGAAGTTGCATTCAGAGAGGTTTGCCTTCAGAAGTTGCATTCAGGGTACAATGTTGTATTTTAGGAATCGTGTTGTATTTTTGTAATCATGAAAGGGAGATGTTAGTCCCTGTGGTCTGAATTCTTTCTTAGTGGATGGATTCTTTCTTAGTGTTTTACTGCACTTGGGGAGAAATCTACTCAGCATTTTAAAAAGAAAATTAAAATCATGGACTTTCTGTAACCTGAATATGGTTGGAATTGATTTTCTTGAGATCCAGATTTCATGCTCTGTGTGAATGTGCTACATGTAAGTGCATTGAGAAAGCCTCCTTAAAAAAAAGTGATTAAAGCAACCCTCAGTTGGACCACAGGGCTGCAGTAAAGAACCCCCTCTATAATATTGTAAATTATTCTTTTTATTCAATGAAATATTTGCACAAGTCTTCAAATCAGCTGCTGAGACTCTGAGTCATCCCTGGTTTGGTTATTGGCCATTTACATTGCCTGTATTTTAAGAACCCCCAAAATGTTGTGAAGAGCATAGGAGCAGAGGCGTAGGGACGTGGCTAGAGAGCTGCAGCCTCATGCTACAGAAATACATCTCTAGAGACACTCTGTGCTACTCAAGGAGAGCTGATGCACAGGGAATATTGATGGCTTTCCTACAAGAAAAGAAAGTTGTTCATATCACAGAGTGATTTATGTTGGAAAGGACCCTTAAGATCATTGTGTTCAGCCGTGATTGCAGCACAGCCAAGTTCACAACTGAACCATATCCCTCAGTATGTCTTTAAACATCTCCAGGGATGGAAACTCCACCACTTACCTGGGCAAAGTTGCAATGCTAGATAACCCTTTCAGCAATACATTTCTCCTTATAGCCAATCCCTGGCACAACCTGAGGATTTTTCCTCTTGTCCTCTCACTTGTTACCTGGGAAAAGTAAGTGACTCTCACCTTGCTACAACCTCCTTTCAGGTAGAGCTGGCACAGGTGTTCCTGGTGACACAAAATAAGCAATGAAACGTATAACACTTGAACACCAAATTATGCTTAGAATCAGTCAAATGAGAAATATGTTCTCTGTTGGAACAAAGGCAACACAAACATGGAGAGAACAGATTTTTGCTGGTTTGTGTTGGCCAAGCATGCCAAGCATTACATCACAATGTTAATGTTTGTGATTTTATGCTGGGCATTTGAAATATGTGCTTTGCTGAGTATGCCTATTCACTTCTGTCACTCTTTTAGTTGTTGTAATACGTACACGTAGGGTAGGGAGCTGTGTATATCTGACAGAATTTATTATAAGCTTCAGTGTATGATTGTTCTCCACAGTGGCAGTGTGCTTGGCTTTCATAACAACTGGAGCTCAAACACACAAGGAGTTAGAGCAATTATTTTAGATGTTGCATCGGTAATTTATATATGCCAGTGGTTTTTTTTCTCCACGGAAATACTGGATTATATTATCAGTTCCTTACACATATGGTTTAAAATTTCACTTTATCAAAGTAAACAAACATAGTATGCTGAAGGCCACTCTGTGTTTTTCAGAAGCTTTTTATGCCTGCTGGTTAAGTGATACTGAGTTACATCTCCTATTACCTCTACCAATATTATGTTTACAAAAGCTTGTCTAACAGTTAACTCTATATTTGAGCCAAGAGTTACATCTTGATAAGAGATAACAGGACAGACATTGCCAGTCACAATTTCAAACCTTACTCAGGTTTAAGGTTATGCTTCTGTTACAAAAAGACAGCACTTGCCTCTCCTCAGAATCATTGCAATTTATTTCTGAGGCTCACAAATTGGTGTTTTTAGAGTCTACTGTGTATAAAGAGATATTTCAAAATAACCAGAACTTCAGTTTCACCAAACAACTTCTCCCTTTTTTTTTTTTTTTTTTTTTTTTCTCGCTGTGCCTACTTTCCTGTCTCTTTGTAGTCTGGTTCCTTTCCCA
The DNA here is from genome assembly GCA_013401135.1 of Cettia cetti. Lineage (NCBI taxonomy): Eukaryota > Metazoa > Chordata > Aves > Passeriformes > Sylviidae > Cettia > Cettia cetti. The sequence continues at coordinate 110,119 of VZUI01042803.1, forward strand.
GGAGGTACTAGAACAATCTGTGGTAATCTGTTGGTACCATGTTATACAGCAGAGCAGGGAGATTTTCTGGTAGCAACCATGATAAGAGAATTCAAGGATGAAATTCTTGAATTGCTGATGATAAGGTGTAGCGCAATGCTGTCCCAAGGGAGACGCAGTGATCACCACGGAGTCGAAGTGGGAAAAGAGAAAGTTTAATTTTTTCTACAGCTTATATAGATTTCTAAAAAGGAGACTGGATTGGAAGATAGAGGTTCAACTTCTTCATCTCCACTGGTCTTAGAAAGTGTCCATCAATATTCCTTTCACAGAAAGGAATCCAAAAACATGATAAAAGTTCTATAAACATTATTTTGTTTACATGAAATTTCTGACTCCAAGGCTGAAGGCTGGGAAACAAGGCAACAATAAGGTGTAACAGCTCATCTAAAACTGCCGTTGTACCTGAGGACTAAAAGGTGACAAATATGATGCAAGTTTAAAAACCCATTCCATGGAGAATGAAAGGAGGGTTTTAATCAGGAAAATGAACAGGTACCTCAATAAGAAAAGTATAATAGAATACCTCATCCTGTAAACTTCCTGTAAAGTGTCAACATAATTCCTTTGTAAAGATAGATCCTTCTTTACAAGCCTGTTTATAGGGGTCAAGAAAGTGAATAAGGATGTTTAAATCTACATAATCTGAATTATCAACAAGGTTTCTCACAAAACCCCTTGGCAAAGATTTTTTTAAAGAAAACTAAATTGGCATGAGAGGATTCTTGCATGACAAAAAGATGCTTGGGAGGTAACTGAGCTGAGGAAATTTGCTATTGGCAAAGTTCTCCAAGGTAGGACTAAGACAGACCACAAAAATTGTGAAACACCTTGATGAGACTGACAAGCCAGACAGTAGTTGTTGGTAAAATTACATCTAGTAACATTTCTAAAGTGAGGCACATGGAAGTAAAAATCCACAAAACTTGACATAGAAAGTAGTGTGCTAGGAATTGGCCATCAATTGGAGTAAGAGCTCAGCTTTGTAATAGTGTTCCTTGAAAATATCAGCTCAGAGTTCAATAGTGATCTACCCAGAGTATTTTATATGGTTCCTGTCCATATCTTCAATATATTTAATTGATTTAGTTAATTTTTGGTAGAATTGAGAGGGGCAACAAGAGTGTAGAAAGGAATGGAATGATTTCTGTACACAGAATGACTGAGTAGAACAAAGATAATTTGGGATGTGGTACAGGTCTTATAAAATTGAATTTTATGAAAGTATATTTAAACAAAAATAATTATTTCTTGGCACTGAGGACCGTAGGTATCAGAATTGCGTGCAAAGTGTGCAAACTGGTTTACATCAGTTTCAGGGGTGACTGTGCAAGAGAGTCACTGGAATTAATCAAATACACAGAAAAACCTGAGACTGGAAAATTTTTGGTGGGAAAATATGAAAAAAGCAGTAAGAAATACGATGCTTGTGCTGCCCCTGTTCTGTCCTGTCTGTTGCTACACTTGTATTTTCCAGGTGCTTTTAAAGTTCTTGTTGCAAATCTCTTGTTGTAGCTGTAGAGTATTTCTGCCTGAATTCTCTTAATTCTTTCTCACTTGGATAGTTTGGGTGGTTTTAACAAGACTCATTGCAAAAAAAAGATGGTATCTTCAACTTCTTTGAAAAAACATTTTTTAATTTAACTTTTTATTAAACCAATTGAAATAGGAGAACAATATTAACAGGTTGTTAAACCTAGTTATGGCTACCAGAGCCCTATGAATTGCTTTGTTAAATCCCCCTGTAGCATAAACAGCACAGTGCAGATTTTTATTTGCATTTGTGGTAGCTGTTAGCTTCTGTTATTATTTTGTTTTATAGATCTGGTTCTTAAATACTTTTGCTCCCCACTGGGCAAACTATGCTGCATCATCTCCTAATAAGCACCTCAGCAAATATCTCTCTGCCTCTTTCCTACTCCCTCCCTCCCTGCAGTGAGGAGGACAATTTTGTGTTGGCATCTAGGATCAGTTTACCCTGCAGCATTAATCTTCTAACAGAGCGATACTATTTTATTTTTCCAGCATGCTGTAATCCACCCCAGTTTCTGATATAGTTAAAGCGTATTAATTGTTAATGTTGCACTTCTTGAATTCTAATGATGACCAGCCAGCATGCAGGGCTCTGGTTTGGGAAGGATCATTACCCACACCCCTGGGGATCACAAGTGGCACTTTCTGGAGGCAGCATGAGCTGTATTATTTTCGTGGATTTTTGTGCTAGTGCTGCTACATCTGTTTGAAACTGGGACTTAGTGCACAGTCTGCATTGTGCGGTTGTGAAGTGCCTTGCCTTGCACTCGCGCTGGGGATTGTTATTTGGAATGCACAGAGGAGTCATTGATCCCTGCTTCTTCCCTTTGTATTTTTTTTTAAATGGGACTGCAGACACTTGTGGGTATTTTTGCTATTTCTTTTCACCGCTCTCAGACACTCCAAATGGTCGAGGTACTTTTGAATATTTCTCTTTTCTTCTAGATTAACTGATTAACACTTTGTGTTTAAGTTGAAACGTAAAGCCTGTCTTCGATTTAAGAAAAAATCCAACCAACTCTTTCCTAATAATACAACAATCTTTTAACATGTATTATTAAATATATATTGTATGCGATATCTATTATAAAGTGTTTTCTCAAAAAACTTCTAATCTGCATGTATAATAGTGACACAGTAGGTAGGGCAATGCATAAATGGTACAAGTGACAAAAAAATTTGTTTTGTTGTATTTTAAGCTTTTAGACTTTGACCTCTCACTGTGTCCTAGAAATAGAAGGTAACCTTGTCACCTGTTTCAGTTTTATTTTTTTATTTTGTCACAATTCATTGTAACAACACTCCATCATTAAATAATTCAGTAGATCATTCCAGATGAGGTGGTTTTACTTTTGTATTGTCATGTGGTACCCCTGTGGCAATGAAATACAGTATTTAGTGGCAGAAGGTGATAAAAAATTAAATTACCTCTCTGGAAGATTTATTACTAATGACATTTACAAAATCATGTATTTGGTTTAAAATGAATGCAGCAAGAAACATAAGTAGCCATTGTCAAAAAAAAAAAAATCCTTAATGTATGTTAGGTAATACATTTGGGGAATATTTTCTTAGGCAGGTACAATGCAGTATGGGGGTTTTTTTTAATTTATTTTTTTGTGTGTGTACATACATGTGCAGAAAATCCTCAGTAGTGCAGGTTTTTTGGAAGCTTAAAATTTGTACTAAGGGAAAATTAAAGTCTTTATCTTCATGTTTGCAAGGTCTGGAAGCAGGTAATTTCCTGTTCTAATTCTTCAGTGGATCAGTTACTTCAGCTGTTTTCCCGTCCTTTTGCAAGTCAGCTTAGTACCAAGTGTGTCTTGTGGATCACCTGGGATTAAACAGCCAGGCTTGATTTCTTCCAGTAGTACTGTAAAGGAAAAAAACCCCATCACTGTGATTGCAAAGCAAGCTTCAGAAAAATCTAACTTTATAACAAATCAAACTATTTTCTTCAGGACTGGTTTAAAAACAAAAGGGGAAAATGAGCACTTATCTTTTGTTGCAAACTGGCATTTTTTTCCCTTTCCTCTTCAGAATCCAGTGCTTATCTTAGATAAGGATGAGGAACCACACATACACAGATGCTCATCGGATCATTTGGATTGAAAGGGGTCTCAGATGTCATCTGGTCCAACATCCTGCTCAGAGCAGGATCAGTTGTGAGACCAGACCAGATATTCTAGGTTTTTTTAATTAGAAAACTGTTTGAATATTTTTGCATCGGCAAATTAATTTTAATCTGTATTCATGTCACAACAGGAAGAAAGACATGTTGTGACTGGGGCCTCGACATGGTAGCAGCTGTAAGCTCTGTTTTCTGAACATCTCGTGTCATTCCCTGGGTTCTGCAGTGTTAACAGCAGAGCGCCCTGTCATCCTCAGCATATCTGTGACCTACAGGAGTCCTGATATGTAGCAAAGATGTAATCAGTTCTGAGCTCCTGAAAAGGTTCAGTCAAATTTAGGATTAATATATTGAGATTTTTTTCCTTTATCTCACATTTCTTTCAGTGTTAAAATGTTTTCTGAAGTGTGCTAACTTTCCTGGTACAAACACTCCCTTCAAGTTCCTCCAAACTTCATCCTTCCCATGGGCTCTCTCACTCATCAGTTCTGCATGGAAATGCTTGGGGATTGCAGCCTCTTTTCCCAGCAAGTGGTATTTGTAACAGAGCCTGCAAAGGACCTCCTTTCACAAGGAGATCTCCAGGAGAGAATATTTTTCAAATAAGTGCTAATATTTGTCACTCAAGGGAAAACATGTGGAAATAAAGGACAGTGACTTGTCAGGGTGCAAAAGTGGTTTCTATAATGTGTCTGTTGGAGCAGTGAGTGGTAGGGCAGGGTTTCATTTGCAGTTCATGTGTGGTAGCGGGCCCTGCAGCCCAGAGGATGCGCAGGGTTGGGGAAAGAACTACTTAGTAACCTGGGGATGACAGCAACAATGAAGCTGCCTTTTCTTCATCAGCTTTGGATTGCTACCAATTCCCTACCCTATGTTAAATCTAATTATTGTGAGGGCTGGAATCTTATTTCTCCTATTTTGTCAAAAAAGAAAAGAAAAAAGCTTTCTGTTGGAAGTGGGGTTTTTTTGATTTTTCTGCTGTACTCTTTATTGCCCTGAAATGTTTCAAATTGGTTGTTTTTTGTTCTCCAGATGGATCCTGTGCAAAAAGCAGTCATAAACCATACATTTGGAGTGTCCATTCCCCCAAAGAAGAAACAAGTAATTTCCTGTAATGTCTGCCAGCTTCGTTTTAACTCTGACGTGAGTATTGCCTATTTTTCTTCCTTTTTTTTTTTTTTTTTTTTTTAAATTTGGTGCATTAGATATAATTAAACAAAATCTCTTTCTCCCAAATAACTCACTCCAATTCTACCTACATTCTTCTCAGCCTGATGGGGTGGTATTTTGTCCACTCAGAAGTCGATAGAGCACGAACTCTTAATTTTCTTGGATAGCTCTGGCATGATGTCCAATGCCACATCCAGAGGTGAGATCCCATTTGATGGTACAATAACCTTCAAGAGGTATTGCAAAAAGAAATGTTTGCCCGAGATTTTTTTTTAAAAAAGGAGGTGAAGCAGAATAGCTTCCCAGTGAGTTCTCCAGGTCAAATTTGCTTTTCTTCTAGAAGAAATAGCTTTTTCTTGTTGTTTGTATGTCCTTGCTGATATGTCTTTCCATTTCTGAATAAAGTCACACTTCCAATAACTTTCATTTATTATAAATATAAACACTTAGTTCTAGCTGTCATTTTGAGGATGAAAAGTTCAAAGACACTGTTTCCTGGAGGTTAATTAAAAAAAATTACAAAAGTGTACACTGGGTTTTTTTAAAATATGTAACCACTTAATGTTTTTTTCCTAAGTAGCTTGAAAATTAAAAAAAAAAAATCAAGGAAATGATATCTAAGAAAATTATAACCTTTGACAGTTAAGGAGTATGTATTTGTTCTTGGAGACTATTACTAATATCATTAAGTTAATAAAAATAAACCCAAATTCACAGATTTTTTTAAATCTCAAGGGTAAGAATAAATCCCTGAGTGATGTGTTAATATTATATATTTTTCTGCCATAATTTTGATCTCAGAACCAGTTTGCAGGCACCTCCTCAAAGCTTTTGAGTGTATTGTGCTCCTAGAGATTCGCAGTAAAGCACCCATACCCATTACCCTGGTTTTCCCTGCCTCTAACATTTCACTTTGGAACGCGTCTTGTAAAGTGTTTTCTCCAGTTTGCCTTTCTTGTCTAGGCTGGTAAGGATTTTGAAGCAGTGCTATCTTAGCTTCAAATTGATTTCTAAATCTGTCATCATTTGACAAGCTTATTAAACTTCCTTTGAAGTGGCAATATCTGCTTAGTTAACTGATCTCAGAAGTCATTATTTTAAATTTAGTTTGCTTGTCTTTCTACTTTAAGGTTAAGATTTAAGGGGGGAAGAAAACTTTTCTGCTCTAATTCTTGGTCCAGGTATCTCCTTTTACTGATTAAATCAAGGAACCAATAACATTTTTAAAAATTTTCTTTGCCTTCATGGATCTTTCTTCTGAGGTGGATCCAACACCAGTGAGGTGGCTTGGGCTGTCCTCACTCTTCTCTCTCCCCTTGAGGTCAGTGTCCCTCTGATGATGGGTCCTGTCCCCAGAGGAGTCACTCACTTTTGTCTGTGCTGGCATTCAGGTGGACAAACAGCACTTGAGGCAGATAAACTGAATCACAACTGAGTGGCTTGAAACAAGCAAACAAAAAAAAAAAAGAGCTGAAATGTTATATCATTTTGTACCTCTGTCAACCAAGCAATTTTTCCTGTCTAGACTTACAAAGTAGAACAAAAAGTACATATCATATTCTGCTTTAAATGGTGGCATCACAAAAGCATAGCAAATTATAGCCAAACTTCTTCTGGGCCAGGTGTATTCAATAGGGTGGTGTGGTCTTTCTTCCTAAACTTGATAAATGTATTCCGTTGTAGTTACTAGAAAATATCATCACCCTTTTGATGGTTGTAAGAAAGGATGGAGCACCATGACTGTGATACTTTACATGCTGAAATGCAGCACCTCTACTTTCTACAGCAGTTACTTTACCAGGACATTCACAAACAACATAGAAATTTGATTTTGGAATGTGCTAAGGTTATAGCAGTGTTACAAGTACCAGAGGATACTTAAATATTAATCTAATTCACAATTGTTTCATAACCTCAACATCCAGGAATATTTGGAGAATGAGTCTTCATCATGTAGTACTTCTATTTTAAAAGCTTTCTAGACTTTCATTGGGTTATTTAGCTTCTCCTGAGAAGCTGTACATAAGATTCTAAATTCTTCTTCATGTTCAGTCATTTAACCTTAAGAATTATTTATCTGAGCGTGTGCTGTATCTTTTTTTCTGAGAGTGAGATCCTATTTTATTTGGATGTTATTCTTGCCTATCCAAATAGACCCCCACCCCATAATCTGTGTTGTCATAATTTCATTGAGGTAATGGTAGTGGGGTTTCAACCAAGCTCTGCAGACTCATTGTTCTTCCTTAGCTTGTTGAAACTCCTGTGCAGAAATAAAAATCTGGACTCTGCATGTATTTTTCTCTTTAGTCCCTTTGGACCAAAGATAATGTGAAATTACATTCACATTATTTAGGGCATGGAATGATCTTTGCAAACCATCCTTTGTTTGCTGCCTGGGGAAGAAGGGAGTCATACAGGTGTGAATCTTTTAACTGCTGTATCTTTCAAAAATTCGGTTCCACCATGTGATATGCTTTTGAGTGGCATCAAACTCTGTTATCTGCATTAAAACTTCGGTGTAGCACACTGCAGAATGAGATTTGTAGTACAGTCACTCCACACTTGCAGTTTCTTCTGCTTCTACAAGGCTGACATACTTCTTGTTGTTGATTTGTGTTCCATTCCTTTTGAACTTTTTCTGACCTAAATGATGCAATTAAATGAATTAAATATGGCAAAAATAAACTATAAAGTGTCTTTTTTTGTTTTTATTTTTATTCTCCTGTACAAATTTCACTTGCATGGTGTTTGGGGTTGCTGACCGCATTCTGGTGGTGTTTTATCAATTGCACAAGAAACATACAGACAATGGGTATTCATCTGTGAGAAGAAAATTAGTTTCCTTCACAGCAATCTTTTCCTTGTGCTGTGAACACTCACTGTTCTGAATCAATAGACAAAAAAAAAAAAAAAAAAAAAAAAAAAAAAAAAAAAAAAAAAAAAAAAAAAAAAAAAAAAAAAAAAAAAAAAAAAAAAATCAGACTAGTCAGTTTATAGTTGTCAAACCTCCCACTAAATTAATACAGTGAATGGCAAAGGTTTTGGGTTTCTTTTGCTTTTGTGTTGGTGAGAGTGTTCTGGCATCAGATTCAGAGGCAGGGATCTGCAGCTACTTGCAGGAAAAGAAAGATCAGAGATGGGAGGAAATTTTAAAATTTAAATATTTAAAAATAGGTTGTCTTGAATGTCTTGTTGTGAATCCCACGATTGAGCATGTGTTGAGATGATGGCTTCTGTATTTTCAAAAATAAAGTTCCTAGAATGATTTTTCTTCTGCCATATTATAATTTGAACAGAATTTTCTAACTGAACTCTTCAAGATTCTCCCAGTCTTCAGTTTTTAAAAGCACAACATGAAGAGAACCTCTGTGTACAAATTCTAAATTTTGTCTAGTCTTCATATGCCTGTCCTCTTCCAAAAAAAGAAATTATAGTATTTGACTCATTTTCAGACATTCAACATCATACTCTGCCTGTCCTTTTTTTAATATTTTCAGCTGCATTTTGGTCAAATTGGAGGTTGTCTATTTCTGCTAATAAATTCTGGTACAACACCCCTTCCAATTTGTGTCAGCTCCAGAAGAAACTGTAGTACAGAAGACATGATCCAAAACAGATCTTCTAAAACAGAAAAATAAGATGTCATCTTTGAAGTAACAGCAAACTAAAGTTGTCTGATAGCATGAACTTTGAAGTTTTTCCAGGCAATTAAATCTGTAAAAGCAGTATCAACATTACAGCAATGTTAACTGAGGTTGCTTCAAGAACATTTTTTTGCATGATCTGCTTAAGATATCCTAGCTGGAACTCTGAGTGGGATTAGGTGCCTAAATCTAAGAGTCATGCTGTTTGAATATCTGAGGTGTCTTGGACATCCACAACTGGCTGATTAACTGACAAAGGACACCTGAGGGCATGCCAAATTACATGGGATGCCTCGAGAACTGAGCCCTCACTCATTCGTTTGCCTTCTGGTTTACTTTTCCTTCTTCTTTTAATTTGTTTTCTTTTTATTTTATTTTGAGAGAGAGAAGAAGGATTCAGTGAGGAGGAAAAAGCATAAAAGTATAGGAATATAGGAAGTGAAATGGGAAAAAAAATGTGAGGGTAGAATAGAGAAAAGGGCTCTTTCCTAGACTTGTTTTAATGGTGGTTGATACCAGGAGTCAAGTACAGTTGAATTGGTTTAGAAATCTCATTTTAGGAAGGATAGTGTTATGAAGATTGATAGTTAATGAGGTCAATTAAACAGTATTGTCAATGAGATACTTCTTCTAGTCTGCATAAACTTCATTCTATTATATAGAGGAACAAACTCTTTTTGAAAATATTCTTTTAAAAAAGAAAAAGGCAATATTATCCATTAACAGTTATAATTGTATGTGCTTCAGTGTTTTGGAATAAACACAGATATTTCCATCTTTGCATCAAATTATCTGTAAAGACCATGTTATTTTTTAATTCCTTTATGGTGATGGCGCAGCATATGCTCCAGTGCAGCAATGACTACTGTGTCCCTGAAGTCCAGGCTGTGGTCTTGATATAATCCAGCTCAGAAAAAATGAGAAATACTCAGTTATATTTACTACCATGAGAGACTCAGCACTGGAAGAGGAAGAATTGCCATGGAACAGATTGTGATCGTGAGTCAGATTTTACATATTCCACGAAGAGGAAGCAAGATGTCCTATGAATGATATAGTTTAACCTTTGAAGAAACCTTTTTTTTGCTTTTAAGAATTCTAGGATTGATTACATAGATTTGTATGGTGATAATAATTATATATACTACAGACTTTCTAGTAAAACCAAAAATCATCTTGGGTGAGTGTCCTGGTTCTGCCCAGGACAGGGTTGATTTTTTGCAGTAGCTGGGAGAGGCATGGCCAGGGGCTGGAGATTGTTCCACACCACATCACATCCTTGCCAGGAGTGGACAAAAGGGACTCTCCATAAGAAAGGCTTCCTTCCAGTCACTCTTATCTTCACTCATCTCCTTATCTCACTGCTGTTTCCATTAAATTGTTTTTATATCAGCCTGGAATCTTTTCCTTTTGTGCCTCCATTTGGAGTGGGGAAGTAGCTGGAGTATTAAATTGGGGAATACCATTCCTAAACCACAACAGGGAGTTTACTGAATCCATATGATACCAATAAGACGGCCCAGTAGCAAGAGGGAAAGGGGGAAAATGCACCTTTTTTATCCCACTCCTGCTCTGCCTACCCCTGGCTCATTCTTCCTCATTCCTTCCGGCCACCAGAAGAACCTGCAGCATTTTGCTCAACTGGTGTGTGACAGTAATTCTCCCAGCAGCTGTGCAGCTTTGGCCCTGAGATGGCTGTTGTGTTATGGCATCTGACACAGTAGCTTGCAGCCATTAGGGAAAAGTGAGTTGTAGTTGGAAGGATATTTGTTTGGTTTCTGCTGAATTGCTCTTTTCCCATTCTCTGAATCATTACCTTGTGTTCAAGTAGTTTCTCTGCTCTTCTCCCTCATTATTTTTATTTTTATTTTATTGTTTAGTCTTGAGGTTGTTGGGATTGTTTAGCCTGGAGAAAAGGAGGCTCAGGGGTTACTTTATGGCTTTCTATGCCTACCTGAAAGAAGGTTGTAACGAGGTGGGTTGCCAGTCTCTTCTCCAGGAAACAAGTGATAGGATGAGAAAAAACTACTTCAAGTTGGGCCAGGGGAGGCTTAGATTAGATACTAGGAAAAATTTTTTTCACCAAAAGGAATTTGTCAAAGATTGGAGCAGACTGTCCAGGGAAGTGGTGGAGTCACCATCCCTGGAGGTATTTAAAATATATGTAGGGACATGTTTTAGTGGTGAACTTGGCAGTGCTGAGTTAACATTTGTACTTGCTCTTAAAGGCCCTTTCCAACCCAAAGGATTCTGTGGTAGTCCACAGACTTTTAGGAGCTTAGGCACTATACAAGAATGTCAGTTATAATCTAATCCCTTTTTCCAGCAGCCAGGCTTCTCTGTGGTCCAAACTTGTAAATACATGATGTTGTCAGTCCATGTGTTATTGTTCTGATTTTTGTTTGGTGGTATTTTTGTAAACAGATTTTGTCATCTATGGATTGCACCTACAATAAGTTTCTGCTTCCCTCTGCACACCTTCTGTTTCTAATAGAAATGTCTTTGGCTGTGCCTGGTAGGCACCATCTTCTTCATAGAGTATAATTGGATTGAAAATAAGCTTGTGTTTGCACAGTGCACTGCTGTGTGGGTAATGACTGCAATTCAGCCCTCTTTTTTTTTTTTTTTTTTTTTTTGGTGTTACCTCAAAAATCAGGAGGAAACACCTTGTAGGCAAATCAGAAAAGCAGATGTAAAAATTAGGCATTAAGAGACAGTGAAGGTCATCTTATTGTTGAATGCATTTAAAGCTAATAAAGATGATGTGATGATAGTGCTCATCTTTTTAAAAAGCCGGAAGGCAATTTTTTAAAGTTTAGAAAAGTATTACCAAAAGTTGACTTTGCAGATTTAAATAAATAATTCATGCTGTCAAAAGGATAATAAACAAAATAATCAATAGCATCACAAAAAAATCTACAGAACTGTCATTGTCTTCTGTCAAAGATTTTACATTTTTCTTATTTATAAGGCTATATTGATTCTTTGGGTATGGAGGGTAGTGAAGCGGATAGGAGGTAATTAAAAGCATAAATCTCAGGAACTTGTGAAGGTAATTTTCTGTTTTGTCGACAGAACTGACAAAATGATGAAAGTTGTTAGCTCCAACATGACAGAAATACTGCATGATTATAGGGTACAGGGTTATAACATGATGGAAGTTCTGTTCAAATAACAGCTATTTAATGGAGCTTTTAACTAAGTTTGGTAAGGTATTTAAAATATGAGTTGACTTCTTACGACATGGCTGATATTCACAGCTCCTTGGTTTTTCTATGTTCTTTTCAATAATAATCTACCTTACTATTTTGAGCAATTAGGTTTTAAAAATCCGTAAGGATGGAATTGAAAAACTAATGTTTAGCTTTGGTGTAAAAAATGTATGAACATGCCAGGTCTGCAGATTTCTTCAATTACATCTATTATTAATAACAAATGAGGTAAAACTATATTTTTCAACACTACTTCTTAATTTATCATGTAATTTTTATTAGAATCATGATTCTAGTCTAAATTCTTCATCATTTATATACTCAAATGTACGTACTCTTGCAGAATGGTTCTAACAGGTAAACTAAGTGATCAAACATTTTCTAGACATCTTACTATTAAGAGAGCTTTCTATTTTAGGATTTGCTGTGAATTAAAATAACAATATGTTACTAACATAAAAACCTCTCTACTCCTGTCTTGTACAGTTAGTTTCCATCTCTACCAGGACTACTGCCATTGTAATTGACTTGCTGTATAAAAGTAGGCAGGAACACAGGTGTTGACAGGTGTTCTTTCTACAGTATATGTTATGGCTATATTTTGGACATGTTTAATTTTTTTTAGCTTGAATTTATGTAAATTTTTTGTGATATGCAGGAAAAAATTCGTCTTTATAACTACTCCATAACAGAATGAAAGTTTTCAGGATTATTATATGTCTGTTCAGTCTTTCAGCTGTTTCATTTCCATGGTTGAGCTGTTACTGGTGGAGGCTTTTGTGATATTTTCAAGAAAATATTTTTCATTAGAGATAACTATTGTATCAACACCAAATGAACACAGGATTTGAGACAGAATCCTGGAGGGTGCAAAGACCTCTCGGATAATCAGGTTCAGCCACCACCATGTTCACCACTAAACCATATCCCCAAGTGCCACACCCAGATGGTTTTTGAGCAGATTCAGGGATAGTGACTCCACCACTTCACCTGGTGGCCTATTACAGCTGGAATTACTGTTGAGAGTATTTCCCATCCAGGGTGGAATTCCTGCTTTAAGAAGATGCAGTAGTAAGTGAGAAGGAATAGGAGCTGTGAGCCACCTTGTTCAGTTCAGATAGTTGTGGTACTCATCTAATATTGAGCAGCTCAAGGCATGAACCTGCATTTCCCACAGTCTCCCTTTATTTCTACATTTCTCCTTCTTTCTGTCAATCCAGACCTACATATATTTAATTGTATATGTTAATTGCCAGGCTGGATGATGTGGTAGCAGATTCAAGCACTCAGCTAAAGAGTTGATGGTACAACTGTTTTGTTTCCATGAAGACCAAATGAAAGGCTACTACAGCTGATCTTAAATATACCTGTAAAAAGTCTTGACCTCACGGACATACACACTGAACCTTTATACTTACTCAATCCTTTCAGGTTAATGTTTCTTTGTGCAGCAATAAATCCAGTTAATTAGTCATTCACATGGCAAGTAGATTCTAAAACTCAGTCACTTGTGAACTGTCAAAATGAATTGTGTGGATTTCATACACTGTCAGTCATTGCTCCTGATATTCTGTTATCTTTTGTACTACACTCCTGCCTGTAGTTCAGAGTTTTCTTAAAGGTAATACTGCTACCAATGAATCCATATGATCTACCTGTTTCCTGGTTATCTAGATCTTTCCATATATGCAGATTTATAAACTTTTTAAACTTTCTACAAAGTAAAGCTACTGCGGTTGTTTTAAGCCCTACAACCTACTAATGTCATTCACATTTATTTTGAAAAGCATGTTTACATGAAGAAGATAATTTAAAGTGTTGATGTTTTATTAAATGCAGTCTAGTATATAAAGCTACTGTATATTGTATATGTTGTGTGCAGTCATACAGTTTAACATCCTGCTTGGATTTCAAACTTAATAATTTGTGGTTGAAAGTAGCAATTGAATTTGGACTTTAAATGAAATATAGCATTTGGATAATTTTTAAGAGCAGAAAAAGCTGTCCTTTCTTACAGCCAAGTAGAGGCTTTCTTAAAAATTAAAACGTACATAAAGTTTGATTGGTTGGGGGTTTTTAATAGGTACTAAATGAATGTGTATAGAACTGAGGTGTATAAATGTTAAAGTGTGTAAATTAGAAAAATGATGGGGAAAAATGACATAATTATTTGTCGTCAATTATATTCTTAATTATTTGCGACTTAATTTAAAATACAGCTATTCACTAAGCCATGGTCTTAAAAATACGTAGACATATTTTTTTAGTTTTATATTATATGCATTCCATTGATCAAAAAGCAATGCCAGACAAATGCATAAACACTTTTTTGGGATTTGGCCTGTCAGTAAAAAGGTATTTTTGCATTCTGATTCATGATGTCACCTTTATGGCAGCTTAAAGCTTTTCCTGTTCTTTAAACCTTACCAGCCCGTACTTGACAACCTTCTGTGCTGTCTAATAAGTAGACAGGTTCTTTTATAAAATGTTGCAATGTACGTATATCAAGCTAGATGATCACAGTTTTAGATTCAATTCAGAATTAAACTTTCAGTTGACAAGTTTTTTCACAGCAGCATTTTCTTATCCCACTTTCTCAAAAAGTGTCCTCCTAACCTATTATGTGTTTAATTTAAAAATTGTAATAATGATAATTCAATCGTGCAGTTTAATACCAACTATATAAGCAATAGTTGTAACATAATCTTTTTGAAATGAGAAACAAATATTTAAATAATATTAAATTGAGGCACAGATAAATTATTTTACTGTGGAATGAATTAAATGCAGTAAATGAAGCTGTATACACTGGAATAAAGTATTTTGCCAATAAAATCATTATAGTACACAAGTATAGAAAGATATTTTGAGGTAACAGATTTTCATTTTGTTTTTTCCTAATTTTTTTTATTTTCTTAAATATTGTTTTGCTGACACAGAATTTGCATTAATTAGTTGTACTTAATGATGATCAAAAAGTATCTTCATTATCCATTTAAAATATTGTCTCCCAAAGATATTTACTCTGAAGTTAACTTTGTATTTTAATGCGGCTTTATACTAAAATTGGTAAAGTATCTTTCTTTTATGCACATGACTTTTGAACTTTATGTATACACAACTTCCTCTGGATTATCAGAGCGAATGAAAATAAATTTTCAGCTTCCAGCCTTAACTAAAAATGAAAACTTTATATGGGCTTATTTCAAAGTAAAGTCTAGTATTTCAATGATATAGTCTACAAAACTCATAACCTCTGCTCTTCTGCTGTATTTATGTCATAAGCAAGTTTTCAGTGAGACTTGGAACAAATATGTTTGCCTTTAATGTGGTGCTTTTGCAAATATTATATAAAATTAGAGTTATTTATGATCAGGAAATTAATAATCACAACAATTGGTATCAATGATAATCAGAACTGGAGTTCCAATTTCAGATTGCCTCAGCTGCCCTTTTTTCTTTTGCTTGCTATGACTCCAGAACACTCCAAAAGTTTACATAACATGGTGATACAGGATTTCAGTTACCAAAAGGTAGCTGAATCAAAGTATTTACCACAGTGCATAAAAAGCAAACTCTGAACTTCAAGTGTATCTGAAAGGACTAGAAAATAGTGCTTATGTGGTAAGGAAAGATTGCTTCAACACCTTAAAGGAGTGCTCCTCCAACTTTGTGCTTGGAAAGAGTATCTGTATTTCTCTTCACAGAACAGAGAGGAGTTGAAACAGCTTAAAAGCCAAAGGTTTAATACCCAGCCACTGGAACTGAAACTTTACAAAATCAATGTAAAAACAAGTTGTATGTACTTAACTGACAAAGTGAGGTATGGAAACAATTTTTTAAAGGTAGATTTTTGCATCCCCTGACTACTTTAAAATCCAACCTGGAGAATCCTCCCTGCCCCCAAAGGAATATGGTCTAGTTTGAACATTATTCAAGATGGATGGCATTTCCACACCCCTGCTTAGATTGTTCATGGCAATACTTTTAGGCCTTATAATGTACAGCTGCGAATTTGATAGATTATGATAATTAGAAACCTTAAAAATGAGTCCATTCACCATGTTTCCAAGAAGTTTTGCTTGTTATTATGGAAATCTTAATTTTAATCCTGCCTGGGCTTGTTTATTCTCAACAGGTCTCATGTACAATATATGAGGATTGAATGAAGGGAATCAAAGACCGTAGTAGGTTATTACTGATATTGCAGGCATTATTATTGCAAATATCAGCAGAAAGGCTTATTATCAAGGAATTGACTTACTAAGTCTTTCTCTTGAGTGCATTTATGTCTCTTATGTCATAGCTTTGGCCTCAGGCAGCATATGATCCTACCAACAGCACACATATGCGCAGAGCATAGAGTTCCAATATTTAAAGGGACATCATCAACTTGAGGATGCTTGAGTGGACAATCTTGTACTTGCTGTTATTAAATTTAAAAGTGTAGTAATGGAAAGGTTATATATTCACCCCAATTTTTAGCTCCACTTTATGTAGACTGCAACGTGTGAATAGTTTATTGAATTTTGTTGGAAAACACCTCTTCCGGTGTATCACGTCACAAGTGCAAAGCTTAAGAGAAATGGATAAAGCATAGTAAAGGTGAGAGAGGCAGGGCAAGACTCCTGTGCCTCATGAGGCACATTGGCATAGCAGGGCACAAACAAGACTGTGCTCCTCTGCCTGCATTCAGAGCTGGAGAGATCCAACCCAGAAGTTGACAAGTGTCCCTTTAAGTAGTGCACGTAGTACTAGTGATATAGCTGACTAGTTGTTTCTTTATAATCCTTGATTGTGTTTGTATGCTTGTTAATATTTCAAAGGTTTTAAAATCAAGAAATATTTTCATAGCAATTGATGAGTAAACTCTTCACTGTTTTTTATAATAAAGTTTTTAAAATACATCTCACTTTCAGAGGAATTCAAAATAAAACTAATCTAGCAGCTTTTCTAACGGAATGCTTGCTTACTAAAATCTCCTAATTAAGGAAAGATGCACCCACAACAACATACAGTCCTTCTGAGGTGGAGAGCACTGTGTTTCACGGGCTGTATAATCACTTAAGTTCTGATGTGTAAGAACTTTTCTGTCTTAGCAACAAGTCTCCTTCAGGTGCCAGTAACTTGTGTGAGGACTCCAACATGCTGTCTGATCTCTTGTCTGCTCCAGCTGTTTCTACTCTTCACTTCTACTCTACCATATGATAAAGCTGTCATTACATGCTGTCCCAAGGTGACTGTATTGTAATGCCCATTTCTGCTGATCTTAAAACAATTTTCCTCCTTATGACAGCACTCTTTATGGAGTTAAAGCATCTTAGGTATTATAGCTGCTCTTTAAAAAAAAAGCATGTGACTTGTTTCATGGCTTGCTTCATTTAACACAGTGAACTAAATAAAATAGTCAGTAATCAACTGAGAGAGAATGGATGTGGTTTTTCATGAACACAGTGAAAGTTTACTTGCACTGATGTTTTTACATGCCAGGTGCCAAGATGTGCTTAGAAGAAGCATGCTTTCTCTGAGTGTTTTAATTTGAAGTAAACAACAATATTAACTTCTTTGGTTAATATGTAACCTTCAATAGAGGCACCTAGTGGTATGCCTGAAATAATGTGTTAAAATTGTGTTCAGAATTATTAATTATGCAAAACCATTGCTGAATAGTACAATGCAATGAAAACAGAGTGGTTTGGAAAGGACTTTTTTCTTGCACATTATTTGGTAAATTAATTTATTAAGAAGTCAAGAAAAACACTTAAATTCATCAGCTGAAATTTCCAAGCTTTGGAGTTTGTATTATGTATGTAGCTCCTTAGTTTTGCTTCTAACAAAGTGGCCTGATTTGTCAAGGCATCTGATTATATAGAGTGAGGAACAACGAAGGAGACTCAATATTGCTGAAAAAAATGGGCAGAAATTTGTGTCTAGCTTTAGCTGTGCAACTTCAAAAACACTGACCTAGTTTCTGAAGATAGTTTTAAGGCAAAGATGAAGTAAACATCTCAGTACATGTTTCTACTGTTCTGTTTGGGCAGATTAAGATTAAATAAATAATATTAATCTTAAAAAGCTCCTCTTTTCCATGTCCTTTGGGTCCCAATTTTCTTAGTATTTAAAAAATAATATTCAAGGCAATTTATAAAGCAATCAAGACTGACAAGTATTTATTTTTCTATGTTGTATTTGGGTCTACTGAAGCTTAATATGGTGTTTCCTCATTTCAACCCTTCTTTTTCAATCTAATTGTGAAGTAATATTTTTTCAATTTTCAGTTGTCTCAGTTCCTATTAGTGTGAAGGTGAAAGTATTTTATGATATCTATACTAAATCAAACACAAGGAAAAATGGATTATTTAATCATTTTTCAGCACAACACATCTTTATACTGCAAACAATCAAGACCAGGGAGCACCACATGAAAATTGAGTAGCATCTTTCTGAATTGGCTATGTTTACATTTGTATAGTCCTTTAAATCTTGAAGCACCACAGAAGTAAAGAATTACATTAAGTTACTGAAAACATGCAGTATTCATTAAAATCCTGACAAATGAATATTTGAGAACTTGCATCCATGAAAACTGTTAGTATAAAGCTATTAAAACTTTTTAGGTGGAATTATATGGTGCCTACTATTGAAAGTGTCACTTTTCTGCCTTGTCATCCGTTGTATTATATACAAGTGCAAAAAAAAAAGTCAGCCTGATTTGTTCTCCTTTGTAGAGCCAGGCCGAGGCCCACTACAAAGGAAGTAAACATGCCAAGAAGGTCAAAGCACTAGAGGCAACGAAAAACAAACCCAAAGTTGGTTCTTCCAAGGACAACGCAAAGGTTAACACGGGCTGCTCCACCACGCCAGTCACAGCCAACACCTCTGACAAATCAGGTCAATGAAAACTTTTTGTTCTATACATCCTTTACTTTCTCCGTTTTTTGTGTTTGTATGAGAGAATTTGGTTGCATGCTAGTGATCTGTAACTTGTCTTTGCTAAACTATTTACTATGCTTTCTTGTACAGAATTGATTTGTTTTGATACTCTCAAATTGCTTTTTCACATCTGTGAAACAACTGGTGTCCCTGAATGCTAAAGTATTTTTTTTTTAACCCATGAAATTAACTGTTAAAAAGTATGGATGTTCTTATGGCAAGAGTGGATGGATGTGGGTGGAGGATGAATTCTGAGGTTATATATTTAGCCGAAGAAACCTTTGTAAGAAATTTTTCCTTGCAGAATAAGATAATGTTGCTCTAATAGGAAAACACACCTACAGAAATATGAAGCCTCGCAGCCTGGGTATTTCCTGACTTTCATAGCTCATTAGTGCTTCAACACCACTTCTTTTCTTTTTTTCTTTTCTTTACCTTTCAGATGAGTAATCTGAGGAACGTCAGCAACACTAGCAGCAGTGGAATTGCTTGAGTTTCTGCTCTGTCAGTGTTGTATTACTGAATGAAACAGGACTTCCTTGAACTCGCTGACAGTGTTACTCAGCAGAAGGCCCCAAATGTTGATTATTACCCGGCTGTCAGTCCAGTAGACTACTGCTGATAAATTTGCTTCTGCCTAGGGAGCCATTTTTTATTCTCTTCACCAGAGCTGATCTTGACTCAGGTGCCAAGAAGTGAATAACATTTTTTTGACATGTGCCTTAAATATAACCAAAAAAAAAGAAAAAAGAAAAAAATCCAACTCAAAAAATATCAGTGACTGTTTGTCATCCTGCTGTTTTTACAGCATCTTCAAAACTATCTGTGGGTCCTTAACAATGACAGTGGGTGCCAAATTTTGTGTTGATTTACCTAGCAAATTAGATTTTAGTTTTGAGAGAGATGAGCTAAGTCCAAGTAGTATCTTCAGGTAAACAAAACATGCTACTATAAAACAATAGTAATTTTCCATTGATCTAAATATAAGGTGGAAGAATGAACTGAAAGGGATTTAAAATATTTGATAAATATTTTACTCTCTGAAATAGCAAAAATAGCCTTTTTTAAGAGAGCTTACTGCTCCAGGTGTACATGGTGAGAACTCAGACAACAGCCAAAGTAGAACATCAGTTCAGACTTTAGAAGATTTAACATGTTAAGAATTCATCTGTTGTAACATAATCTTATAATGTCCTCCCTCTCCAATGCCAAACGTTGAGGTCCAGATAGCAAAAGTTTTGTAATCTTTTTCAAACTCCATCTTTTTCTTCCAGAAACCCTCTGTAGCTGTTTCATGTGTCCTTAGCTAGAATATGAGTCTGAATTGTTTTCTTTCCTCTGCAATATATCTAAAATCTACACTCAGTTTTTGATAAAAAAATACAACCAGTCAAAAGGGAAACCTGCTCTTGATTTTTTTTTAATTGCCCTGTTTTGACAGTGTGTTGTTATGCTATTAATTGCTCTGTACAAATTAGACAGATTACCATCTGTGTTTGTTGGATTACACCACTGCAACTGTTTCTACATTAGAAATAAATCCCAGTGGCAATTTAGTTAAACACTTTCTTCCCATCAGGGGAACAGTGGGATTCTCTGTAGAGAGTAGGCTCCTCAAAGGCTCTTACTGCTGTACAGGAGACTGACGATGGGATATTTGGGAAGAAAAAACCTGAACTTGGAGAAAAATTTCTGTATTTATAGGGAAAGCTGGTCACGGAAACTGGGAACAACTTGAAGATTGGGGGTTTTACCAGACTTGAAACAAACAATAGTTTTGCTCAGCTACGGTTTCACTTACAGATACTATTGCCCATCTATACTTTGATATATGTTCATCTCCTTAACATAATGCTTACTGCAGCTAAAGCAGTCATAAAGTTGCCGTTGGGTGGTGTTTTGGCTTTTGGGGGTTTTTTTGGATTGGTTTTGTTTTGTTGGGATTTTTTTGGGTTTGGTGTTTTGTTGGTATGTTTGTTTTGTTTTGTTTTTTTGGGTTTTTTGGGGGTGGGGTTTTTTTTTGCTTTGGAGCAAAAAATTAGCTTGTACCATTTTTTCTGAGTCTTTTAACACAGCTTTTATTTTCGAGAAACATGCTAGTGCTAGATATTAACGTTTTAGGAATATTTTCAGTTTCCTTTGAATATCTTTAATGTTAAGACTTTCAGTTCATGTGTGTATTTGTAGTTTTTTAAATCCTGATTTCCGGAGGAAATGAGATAACATAATCTATCCCTATCTTTGCTATTTTCTGGCTGTGTCTTCACAATTTTGACTATATTGCCTAGCAAAAAAAAAAAAAAAAAAAAAAAAAAAAAAAAAAAAGATAAGAGGTGTAAAGATTTTAATCTTATAATTCCTATAAATAAGTCCTGTAAATCCTATAAGTTTGATGAAAATTGGCACCTAGGTAGAAGAGAAGTCCTAACTTATGGTCTATCCTGAAAGATGCTGCCACATGGGCTCTGTTTTGCTTGGCCTGCTGACTGATCAGGGACTCTCCACCTTCAGGATGGGACTGTTGAAAGTGTGTATGCATGCTGTAGGTCTGAAAAAATTTCTTTAGAAGTACATAAATGAAATCAAGGAATAGAATTAAATTCCACCACTTGGGAAGCTGTTGTTTAGACATTGTACTTTGGAGAGTTCCTGAGAAATGTTCAAGTAGTAAATAATTTCTGGTGTCCTTTTCTAGTGTATGGAAGAGTAGAAAGAGAAGCTAAACAGAGAAGACACTTATAAGTTCTTGTGATCTTTTTGTCTGCTGTACTTCCATGGGTATAAGTGCAGAAAGGGTAGGGAGTACTACAGTAAAGTGATAATCTGCAATTATTCTCTTACATAGGTCTGTTAATAAAGGGGCACAACAGGCATGAGCAGCACCCTTTCTGACGTGCTGTCATTTTGAATAAGATCATGATGAATGATTTGGAGCTCTCCAGACAGAACAGTTGTTAAATGTTGAACTAAAATGTCAGGGTAAGTTTGCTACAGAGCCATGTATTCTTTGAGTCAGACATAGCATGAAGTCTAAAACACTCATTTGTTCAAAAGTCACCCTTGTCAGAAGTCACTATAATACTAACAGGAAAAATAATTTCACTGTTAGCTCAGCTACTGATGAATCTACCAAAGGCAAAACACAAATTTGTCCAGTCCCTTGTAAACATATGATGCAGTGGTCTCTCTACAGCTGCTCCTTTCAGCTTGAGAAATATGGCTGCTGGTAGTGATGCCTTAGGTTCTGGGTTTTTCTGTCTTGTTTTGATGGCTAGTTTGCCTTAAAGGCAACAGTAGAGCTACAAGAGTTAAACTAATCTTTAAGGTTTTTTGGGATATTTCCAGAAGAATGTGGGCTCCTGTAGACAAAAGTGGCCTCAGACAAATGGAAAGGCATGACGGTGGTCTGAGCATGACAGTGCCCACATCTTCCCTGCTATTGTTAGTAATACAGTGTGACTTGAAAATGGCATTCGTAAATTGATCATCATCAAACATATAATGATAAAGCCAAAGTGCAGGAATGGTGCAGGTGGCTGCACCATTCCTGCAATGAGTTTAACTGAACAAGTTTGCACTCTTTGTTAGGGTACTATGTAATCTCATTGTCTAAGCTTGCACCTCCTTGCTGTTTAGAAAAAAATTATTTATTGGTACTAGTAAATACCACCACCCTTCCCTATTCACTCCGCAGACAAGAAAAAATCACCACCGACTGTGTGACAAACTTGTGGCTCTCCTACTATAGCTGGCCCATCCCTGCTTGTCCTGATAGGTGTTTGTGGATTGGAGGTGGCCCTAGGGGATGTATCCATAACCTGTCTCCCAGTTTCTCAAACCACCCAGGAAAGTCCAGTAATGGCTATATAAAAGTTTTATATGCTAGCAAATCACTACTGTGACCCTGCAAGCTTTTTTGTAGCTGCTTTGAGGTGTGATTACAGAACAGCTGTGTTAATGCCTCTGGGAGCTGCTCTTGCTGTGGTGGGTTGATCCTGGCTGAATGCCAAGTGCCCACCAAAGCCACTACACCACTCCCACCCTCAACTGGGCAGGAGAGAGAAAAAATAGCAAGAAGCTCGTGCATCAAGTTCTGTCAAACGTAAGGGAAACTTCTGACAGCTTCTCACAGAAGCCACCTCTGTAGCCCTCCCACTACCAAAGCTTAGCCATGCAGACTCAGTATAGTGACAAAGATTTCCTCCCAGGGGAAGCCCAGGGTTTCAAGATGGCTACATAGGAGGACGCATATATGTATGGCATTGCTTTAGAAAAGGGCAAGGGTAATACTCAGTACGAAACATAGTTTAAAATATTTGAAGTGTGGTTTAAATAAAGCTCTAAGAATGCAATAGAAGATGGTGTCTGTGACCCCAGGTCAGCATAGTCTAGATGCTTACTGTGATGAATCCTTCAGGAATGCATATGATAATGACTGGATTGAAATGTCACTGTTTACTTATCAAGCAAAGAGGAATTCTTTGATCCTACTTCTAAATCAAAATAAATAGTTCAAAATGAAGCATACAAATGATGTGGTATCAACTTCTTTGCATTTTGCTTTGATATGAAAATTGGAAAGTAAATGCAACTGTTTTAAACTGCTCAAGAGTCAAAATCATATTTCAGATTATAAAAGATAATCTTGTTTTGGCCTTTGATCATTCCCTGTATGCTCAGTTGGCCTCATGCCTGTTTGTGAAATGATAGGTATGGGCATTTCAGGTTCAGTCTTCATTGCAGTAGGAGCAGAAGACTCTGCTACATGGGGGTGGGTAGGCAGAGATAAACCCTTTGGATGCACTATGAAAACCCATTTTGTTAGCTGGTACAGAAACAGAGAACGTTACACACTTAACTAGGCCAAATGCTAGAACCTGCTTCAATTCCTGACAGCTTTGCTCTGGGGCACTGTCTCAGGACAGTTCAACAGGCAGTGGACAGGGTCATAGTGATGACATTCCAGCATGTGAGCAGTCCTGGGCTGATCTGCTGTGTATGGCAAGAACAGCAGGAAAGGGCTGTGATTACAAAATTTTTTGCCAGCTTCTTGATCCTAAGTGTGTCCAGAGGCATTCCAGTCGTTACAGCTGCATGACTCAAAATAGCTGGAAGTTATTCTGAGGAACGTTTTCATGCCGGAGTGTGGCACAGTGTCTGACACCGAGTGAACTAGATCACATCTGGAAAATAACCTGGACCTGTTGATGGACCTAATGAATTACTTGATGCCACGTAGACATAGGGTAATTAGTTGTTCATTAACACGGGATTGGCAACTCCAAGCTTTATCAAACTTAGAAAAGGTTTCCTTGTGGTCTTGTCTGTGGGTTTTAGTTTATCAAGGGCTATCTGTGGATGCTTTCACAACAAAACTGACTGTTTTCTCCTTTTATTCCTAAAGTTGTGTGCAACATGTTGAATCACATTTACTCAGGAAGCTTATGATGGGTTGCATTTCTCCAGCGTCCCCATTGCCAGTGCCGTGTTTTCATCAACTGACAATGAGGAGAAATGTGCCAATGGAGGGCTCAGTTTGTATTTCAAGAGTCCACCATCAGGACACTCCCTTACTCATCTTGCTTTCATTGCTAATTTTAAAAGTCCTTCTGCCAGTGCTTAAATTCTGAACTTTTATATATGCAACTCTTTACCTGGACTAATGTGAAAATTATACCAAATCTCTTATAAAAATCCCTTTTCACCTTAACTTACTTCTATTTACCGCTTTGTTTTGCACACATTTTAAAGGAATGGCTTGTTTACATAGCTCAGATAAACTGTTTCTTATATGATCCTTCAGAAGTAGCTAGGTGCTGGAGACATACAACCTCCCCAGCTGAACTGTGGTGTCTGAACTGATCTGTCCTGGGAAATTCAAGGTTATTTGTCACACAGATACCATTATAAGAACATCAAAGCTACAGTGATTCCAATTATTCTTCAATCTTATAATTTTGTGTAATGTACCAAAGTCCTCTAGACCTCAAAACAGATTGTGACAAAGTTGAATTTTGAGGGTGGGGCAGGGATAGGGAGAAGCTCTAAGAGAGGAAGAGGACAAGGATGTGTTTGGCTTGGTGTCCCCTAGAGTGTCACTATGCCCTATTTAGAGGTTCTGCCTTATGTCCTTCAAAGATGCTTATGCTTGTCTGGCCTCCTTCAAAAGCTACTGATGAGCCTCACATTTATGCTGACTTAAAGAATTCTGCTGAAGCTATACTCTATAAAATAACCATACATCTGTGTTTATGTGGATTCGGATAGTGCCTGCTAATCACAGGCATATTGCTGCTAGATAAAGGTATTAGTTTACGGTCAACTAAGTAGTGAATTCAATCTGATTCAGCCACCAAGGAGAGTAATTTCAAGGGCATTTTCCATTACATCCTCTGAGGATGGTAAGCTTTGTTCCTTTTTGATTCAATGTTTCACTGCCATATGAAGGTCCCTCTATACTGCCATCTGTTGAAACCCCAAAACAGAGGTAATGGCACAGTATAGAATTTTCTGCTTGACCACAGTGTTTTTACAATTGATGATATAAAATATGATTAATAAACGCTCATACATTCATCACAGTTACACTGTTGCAAGTACCATATGGGTACTTACATCCATGGCACATGCAATACCTGTATTTGATTTATTAGTAAATAGCTTCTGGGCATTTTCTGGCAGGTAATTTCAGCAGCTCTTTCAGGAAGTGGCTGATTGGTTTATGCTCTTAGGATAAAAGGTGAGCCAAAAAAAAATTAGCAAGTCAAAATCTGTTAACAGGAAATCATTATAATTGGCTGGGATCTTGAAACACTTTCTTCCCTGCCAGCCTTACTGTTCATACTTTTTTAAAGTGGATATTCAAACCTCATCTTTCTATGTGTGTCTAAATCTGAATGGAAAACCAGTCATACTGTGCATTTTGCTTGTTGATAAGCTCTTGGGAGCTCCTGGAAATCTTTGGTCTGTCCATAATGTGAGCACATTTCAAATTCTGCACCTCTACTGAAAACTGATTATAGAT
Organism: Cettia cetti; assembly: GCA_013401135.1. Lineage (NCBI taxonomy): Eukaryota > Metazoa > Chordata > Aves > Passeriformes > Sylviidae > Cettia > Cettia cetti. Next base: position 135,805 of record VZUI01042803.1, read on the forward strand.
GCCATTAACTGAGAAACAAGCTCTGCAGCTGACACACGTACATTGATGAGCTGTTGCAATTCTTGTTCATACTGGAAAAGGCCAAACTTGTCTCTCTCCAGTTATTATAGCAATCAGAAATATATGAATCCAAGGGGTTTTTTTGAAGGAATGGTAAGGTTTTTCTTTTCCTGCAGTAAAATAAGCATAGCTTGAGATCAAAAATATATTGTAAGGTGAAATAACACTATTTTGGGTGTTCTGTTCTGTGCCTGAGCGCTCATGTCATATATCACTGAAACCGTATACCTCTAGTATTTCTACTTACTCAAGTTCTAAAAACATGAATTTCATAGCATTTTTTTACTAGCATTCTGAAAATGATACAAAACTTTTCTTTCTTCAAGAAGTAGAGATAGGCATTTGGCCCAGCAAAATTGACTCTACTAGTGGTACTGGATGATGGCAACAGGGCTGGGGATGCTATCAGCTACTGGGGGTTTTTTATCTACATGTATGTGGTCATTTAAAGAATCTTTTCATAACACTGAATCTTTCAGCACCTCTTTTATAATGCGAAATCAGGCATCTGTTTTTCTTGTTTGTTCTGTTAATGATTGAATACAGATTTGCCTATTGAATATCCCAAGAGGATTTTTTAATAGGATGACAATGGAATGATAGTAAGTATGAAATAACAAAATAACTTGCTAAAAAGACAACTGCTGGTTCTGTTGGGTTTCTTAGCAACCCTGGGAGAAATAATTTCAATTGTATTTAATATTTTCACAACACTTATTGAAACAACATATTCCTAAGGAAATGAGGCAGTTCCTCTGATACCAGGTATGAATTTTTCACTGGTTATCACAGAATAAATAACAGGATTCTGGTGATCGTTCATACAATTGGTAGTTGAATGAAGTTTTCTCTGTGTTCAGTTATGCCAAGTTAAAGGCTGTGTTGAAGCTGCAAAATTTAAGTTTTCTCCTTTTCTCTGAGCCCTTGAATGAATTTAATGTCCAAATATGAAAGAATGGGTCAGGACCAATGCTGCTTCACAGTGAAGGGAGAAATATACTCCATTTTCTATAGCAGGAAAATTTTTTATACAAACATTAGGCTACTCATTATTTCCTTATTACTTGTTTTCAAGGAGAGTGAAAATATTTAAGTGTTGGTTAGACAAGTTATATCTGAAATGCAATTTATTTGTCAATTTTTGAGGGCATGACTCAATACTCACAGTGCTTGGGCAAACCAGCTCCAGAAGTGGTAAGAATGCACAATTATAGATGTCATTTGACTGAAATGAAGACAAGTGTTTCATAGCTGACTTGAACTGCAGTTCTGCCTGAGCAAGTACAGAGTGAGTAGTTCAGACAAAGCTCGTGAGAATTTACTTGCAGAGTGTGTCACTTCTCCTTGATTCTTTTATTTAGATGCCCATAAATTTCATATTCAGTTCCAAAGCACTTCAGGATCTGAACATAGAGTTTTAAGATTTTTATTTTGCACAAGCAGCAAGTGAAATATGTTTCTAGTAATATATTTTAGATTCATAAATGGTGGAGCCATTATGTTATTTTTACAGCTGAGATAATGAACTGAGACTAAGCAGAAGTGAAGGATCTCTGGGCAAAATACTGTATGTTTGTTATAATCTTTGAAAGTTATTTTTCTAAGCATTCCTGCATTATTAAAAAGTTAAAAAGACAGTGCAATACTATAGAAAGTTTGCATTCCAGGACATCAGATATAGATGTAGCAGAATTTGGAGTGGGAGTGTAAAATATTCTCAATATAATAAACATATGGTGTTAGAAAAAGATAAGTTTATAACTACCAAAAAAATTTGTTTTCACCCAGAGGAGAGCCATATTTTGAGGCATAGCAAATCTTATACTGTGTTTCAAACTTTGCTCAGACTGTATTAAAATTTTCCAACTCACAAATTTTCCTATTCCAGCCCAAACAGACTGGCATAGCTCAGAAAAGATGAAAGTGAATATGACTGGCTATAGAGTAACAGAACACTGGAAGACTGAGATTTTGGATGATCTCACTTTATGGATACTCTTTAAATTATCATTCACGTTTGCTAGCTGTGTTTTAGATCCACCTTGTTTTCAGATGCCAGCACTATAATGCTACTGATATTGCTGTTTTATGAACAAACTTCTAGTGATAGGTCTTCCAGCCTGTCAACATGTCACTGAGAAATTAGTTTTTAGCATTGTACACTAGGAAATTGCTCTGTATTGGTGTTTGTAGACAAGTTGATTTTCTCCAGAAGTAACATGCTGTATTTGCCACAGTTGCTTGTTCATCCTACTAGGTCTAAAAAACTAGAGGAGGAGGAAGCTGGAAATTATGATAATCTTTTTTTCAAATTAGGAAAAGAGAAGTCTGATGCAACATACATTCTGTAAAATATCATTAAAGATCAGCAGGTGACATGGAGACACAATGCAAATGGCCTTAAGTGAGTGTTCGAAGTTTGTTTTCTCCAGACATACTACATACACTCCTGCATTTTGGCTAAGAGCACAAAATCAACCCTTCTTATTCTTCTAGCTTTTGCACTGAGAAATTGCATTGTGTTGAAGTATTAAGCAAGAGGCTTTTGAAATGTGAATGTCCTTTGTTGACACATAACAATTTTGCAGTTATTTTGCTGTATACGTTTGTGCCAACCTCTCTTTTTTTTTTTCTCCCTGGCTGGTGAGTGCATACAGATATTTCTTGATCTTGTCTTGTAAAACAAACACTAGCCAGCTAACATAAACCAATTCCCTAAGAATCTCCAAATGTGTAAGTTATTGATTAAAAATCATAGGCAATACAGCAGGATCACCTCTGGCAAACCAGTAATTGAAGCAGCAGGAACTTTCAGTTCAGGAAGGTGTACAAATAGGTACAGAAATAGATTTTGCAGGGCAAGGTTTTACACTTGCAGATATACATGTACTTCCAAATATTTTCTAATTTCCATCAGTCCACTTTTATAAAAATTAAACCAAATCAAAATTGCAAAAGCAAACCTTTTTTTAACATTACATCTTTATTCTGATCAGCACAAATATTTTCATACTCTGACAAAAATGCATATTCCCTTATCAGAGCCTTTGGTATGCCAAATCAGAAATAAAATATCTAAGAGATTATCAGTATCAGTGCTGTAACACAGCCATGCAAACAATACTTCTGAAGTGCAAAAAGATACTTGGGTTCAGCCTGTTGGAGAGTAGTGATGCAGTAAATCAAATAAGCATTCTAGCTACCAAGTTCACCTACTATTGCACAGCCATCCAGACATTTCCCAATGTAGCTTCAGTATCTTGAGAAAATATGTTGCAGCTTATTTGAGGGCACATTTATGTTTGAGAAGAAAAGCTTTATATTTATAGCATCCATTTTTTTCTCATCTTTGTATAGAGACAAAATTTGTTCTCTTCAAACAGATTTATTTCATTATATAAAACGTAGCTCTTTTTCATAAAGACCAGAAGTACAAGAAAAAAAAATACAAAACCTAAAAGTAACCAAAGGGTTAATAGATAGACTGTGCTGTCTGATTTGCATGTAGGTTTGCAGTGGAATTTTTCTAGAACAGAGCCCTACGGGTTTTTCAGCCTCATTTCTCAGTAGACTGCACAACTGGTGAGAAAGTAGGTATTTTGTCTGACAGCCGTTAGAGTCTCATTATTCAGCAAATGTGCAGACAGAACAAAATATATTTTGAAATACCTTATCCAAGCTTGCTAACTCTGTCTTAATGAGTGTGAAGAAATAATCTAATGCTCTTTGTTGTTTGTTTTGTTGGGGGGGTTTGTGAGTGGTGCTGAGATGCAGGAGAGAGTACTTACAGATCTCTAAAGGTTGTGACCACCAGTAACTTAATTGCTGTCCTGCTATTGTCTTTATGGCATGTATTACTCAAAGTGTTCAACTCTTCCATCATAAGAACAATTAAGTGTGTGTGTGTGACCTTTATTCCCCTATAGTGCTGTGAACCAGAAGAAAATACTTTCTATGAAGAGCAGTGTTTTGAAACTTGCTTTTCTTACTGGAGCTATTGTCTGACTTTCTATTCAGTAACTTTTCTCCTAATACACTGAAAGAGGTCCTTCTTTTCATCCTGGTAATTCAGTCACTGATGATCTCCTCTCTTCAAATCTTATTTCAGGCCAAGGAGATGTACGGCAGCTCTTGTTTCCAATATAATTATTTGTGGGTGTTCTCGTTCTATCCCCAGGCCTATGTTCCAGAGTAGATCCTAAGGTTTGTTTAGGCATTCTTACAAGTGTGACTAAATAAGTTTTCCCCATCTTGATTTTATTTTATTGTAGCTTCTTAACATCTCCTGTAATTACATTCAGTGAAGCTTGTTATCTCTTTGACTGTGATCTCTCGACTTTAGTGATTTTTGTATTAAATGCTGCAAATTTTGTTACAATATTTCTGTGGTACTGATTTTTCTCTCTACTGGTTTATGTCCTTCACTTTCAAAGCTCTCCTCACCTTTGCATGTCTTTTGTAATACACTTCCAAATGCTGTCTTGCACCTACCACACACAGCCATTGAAACCAGCTTCTGATACCGCTTCCTACTTTGCCTGGACCTATTTGTGAAGAGTTCCCTGCAATGAACTGCAAAACTTGCTTCTTTTATTCTCACCTTTTAAAAATCCTCTTTTGCTGTGATGGACTGAAAAACAGAAAAACACTTGTGAGAAGTTTGACTGCCACAATGGTGCCTGTGTCCGTAATTGGTTGTTGTGTCTCTCTGTGGTTTCATACCTGTCTGCAGTGGTCATCTCTGCTCTTAAAATAATTCATTTGGTCTGGAGAACAACTTCTTCTTTGTGCAGAAAGCTTGGAACAGAGAGGTCAGCTGGTGACTACTGAGTAACTATTCAAGTGACTCACCTGTCTTCAGCATCATCAGTGGGTGTATTTTGTAAAGTGTGGGAAAACATTTAAATTTGTCACTTTTTAGATTTATTTCACATGTGCCAAGAATGTCAAATTTAAGCTGAGGACTTCATTTTTCAACGATTTTTACCTTGTGTTTATGGATGCTAATTAGCTTTACTGATAAGCTTTTCAGCAAAATTTCTTGGATTGTTTAGTAGTGTAATTGATGCAACTGATTTTACCTTTTCTACAGTTTTTTGGGGAAAGAATTTTTAATACTCTGACAATCTCATTAATTTCCTTTTCCCATTCTGTAATCACTGTATGTTTCAAAGGTTGTTTAATGCAGCCCAATATTCACAGGCTTTTGAAATTCACATTCCATTCACACAGAGCCTTTGAAATTACAGGGAGAACCAGATAATCTGTTTCACTCAGCACAGCTTTACCAGTATGGGAGATATGTTTGCTTTCCCTCAGACTCTCTCTTAGTCTCCAAACTCAACACTTCAAAATCATAGCAGCTCCCTGTAGCACAACTTATGTGAACTCAAGGCTATGACGAGCTGATACTGGCACCACACTTTCATTATCCCAAAAATAAAATATTAATGTTTACTTTCAGAAATCACTTTTGATTTTAGTTACCATAGGAAGTGACATAGTTGGAAATCAGTTGAAAGTGTTCAGGATCAGCAAGAAGTCTTGCTTTTAAAAGGTGGTTCAGCAGTGATGTGGTTTTGTAAGGCACCACCATAAACAAGGCTGACTGAACCAAAGGCTTTGCCCCTAACTGTGCATCAGTTGTGCCCTCCAGTTGTATGGCCCTGATGACCATGCAGTGGCTGAGTTACACAGTGTTTTCCTAACACAGAAAACAAACGATGCGACTGGTTTAGGCTGGAAATTGCATGGGAAATTGCATGGCTCTTCATGTTTTTCAAGAAGAAAAGAAGCATAAGTTTTTACTATTTCCTTACCTTTGCAATGGAGAATAAGAAATATTTTACTGACAAAAGTAATCTTTCCATTATGCTCTCTCCTAACTTGGCAATGTGCACTACTGTGAGAGCAGGTAAAAGAAATACAAAAACAGATTTCTATACCAAGGATGCCAAATGAGTGAACCTCACAAAAGAGTTTCAGTGCAGGGCTGTAGAGCAGCAGTGGCCACTTTGCAGTGCCTGTGCTGCCCTTTTGCTGTAAGTACTTTGTGTGCAGCTGCTGTTCAGTGCCTGGAGCAGGGGGATGCAGTGAAGGGCCTGGCACAAGGGAAGGTGTGAAGCTGGAGCTGGGAAGTGGGTGGTTGTAAGCATGGCACGGTCTCATCCCAGTGGGGAGCCAAGTCCATCCCAGTCAGAGCTGGGCAGCTGTTCTTGGTGCCAGGATCCTTCCCTCTCTGTGTGCTCAGCCTTCAGCACGGGCTGTGCGCAATAGGCCCAGTTTCTGGCAGAGAAGAGAAGCAGGAAAGTGCAAAGCTATACTTTTTATTACATGCAGACACACACAAAATATGTCTTTTTAGTAACCGAAGCCTTGTTCTGTTACTGTCACAGCAAGAGCAAATTTGTTTATTTATTACATACAGCAGAAAATTTATGTGACAGTTTTGTAAGGGTTATTAGAATCATAGCAGAACTTCATATCTGAAAGATTTTAGCATATGTATTGGAAAGTGTATCACATATTACCTGTAACTTGGATATTTTAATTCTGACTGCAATTTGAGCAATCTGTTGTGAAACAGAACTTAATTGTAAAGATGTTTTATGAATCATTAGTGATAAAGACTGGGCAGATAGGCATGTTGAGGGGTGTAACTAGCAATGAACATTTTTGACACTGAAAAAAATTATCAGATTTCTAGATCTATACATGAATTTTAAATTCACATTGTTTTTATTGTTATCAAGAATGTAAATGCTGAATTAAGGATCTGAATATTAAGTTACCTTTTTTTGTCGAAAATAGCACCTATGATTTCATCATGAAGTCCAAATAAAACTTCTTTCTAATGTGCAGCAAAGCATCACTCTGACTCAAAAAAAAAAAGTCGTTAATGAGTAGGACCTATTACCTACACCATAGCAATTGTAGTAAGAGTGGCATGACCTGCAAAGGTCAGTGAGTCACTTCAGCTGTAGAAGTGAAGCAGAAGAACCTGTAGGTTTGAAGCTATGAAGTGTTACCCTGCAGTGCCCTGACTTTGGTACTCGAAATGAGGTAGCACTGATCAGATAAATAAGTCCTAAATTTTAACATGGCGCTGACACAAGCATGAGTCAAACAAGCAGAAATATGTGAAAACAACTTCAAAGCAGAATTAAAACAATGTAATGGGTGAGAAAAGCATTGATATTACCAAGCCCAAAGCAATACTTAATTAGCTTGCTTTAGTTATTTTCCCTGGGCTCTACTTCAAAATAAATTCAGGCTTCAGTAAGGACCTGAATCATCAATTTACTTTTCTGGAATTAAAGACAGGAATTAAAGACAGAAGAAATAAGGCTTTTCTGCATGGAAAAGGAACATAGATATAGGAAAACAGTACAGATTAGATTTTAAAATAACTTATTGCACATGAGTTTTGGTGTGAGCATTTCAACCTAACCCTGATGCAGATTGAATCACAGCTACTGCCTTCAGGGAGTTGGCTGGTACTGCCTTGGTCTCATGCTTCCAGCTGTGCTGTGCTAAGCTGTGGAGCAGAAGCTGGTGTGTCCATGGTGTGGGCAGGATGGACTGACCTCTGCACTCGTTTGGGCTCTACCTGGCTCTATTGCTCTTGACCCAAGTGGAGATCAGAGCAAATCTATTAGAGTGCTTTAATAGAATATCAAAAACCTATTCTCAGTAATACCTTCAGAAATAGCAAGAGGACTGTAATCCTACAGCTGCATCTCACAATTCATATTTTATAAGGTGATGATAGTTTGGAAGTATGGGTATGCATGCAGCCATTAGCAGCTACATTTTTTGATTTCTGCGTGCAGATATTGTTAGCTCTGTGCTGTAAGTACAAATAAAAGAGTAATCGCCTTTGTGCTTTGTATATACACGTAATTTGCATTTCCTGTGCTTTGCACTGTTGAATAGTTGGCATTTCTGTCTCAAACATAAAACTGTAAGTAATGGTGTTTTGAATTCTGGGGATTGAAACAATAAGTGGTTATCAAAAGCCCATTTGGAGAAGTGCAATTTTCTGATTTTAGAAGCCAGGAAAATGCAGTTCTGGCCCCATTGCAGTGACAAATATGCACTTAGCTCCATGTACTTTCTGGGGGAGTTAAACTGTATAATAACCTTACAATTATGATCTTTGAAGATGTTCTGCATTAAACATTTAGAATGGTGGAAGGAAACATTAATTCATAGAGGGGCGTATGTCTCTCCTTATACATCCGCATCCATGAAGAGCTTATTTGTGTCAGGAAGCTTTCCAAATGATGGAATTATTATGTGAACTGAGGTTCCAAAAGCTGCGATACTGGCAGAATTGAGCCCAGCTGCATGCTGGTAACTTCTCTGCAGTTTTGTAGAAGTTTTCTTGTTAGTGTGTTACATGTTGTATACTCTAGAATTGTTGGAATATGAGTGGTGGAAAATGCTAAATCTGGGGAGTATTATAAAAAAGCATACCACATCAGCTGTTAGCCAGCTGAGTGAGGAGAAGGGGGAAATGAAATCTGTAATTTTTTCAATCTTCTATTAGATTCAATGTTGGAAAACCATCACCCTGTGATGGTAATTGGTGGCCCATGTAAAATGGATCTCCTTCCATGTCTTGGGATCCTACTTCACAGACAGCTGATGGCAAAACAAATAAAGCCTGCTCCTTCTTGTTGTGGTCAGTAAGATCAGTACAGGCAGGGGCTGTGGGCAGGAGGCTAAGCACTGTGCTTGTTGCTCAGGGGTGATGATTTCTATTTCCAGGAGGTGTTTCAAAGCACCAAATTTTTATGCTTACATTAAAAAAAATACATGGGGAACAACAACAAAAAAAAATCCCCAAAGCTAAACTAGAAGTGCAGTTGGTATATGTTAACATTCAGCTTGCAGTTCTGTAGGTGTATTTTTTCTTTAAGGCCTGAAATGCAAAGTACTGTGAAACCTTCCTTTATTCCACTCTGGTTCACTTATATCCTGGTGTTATGCCTTTTTGTAGTTTGGCATAATATTGCATAGAACAAAAACAACAGCAACAACAATTCTGTCTTTCAGTAATGTAAATTCACAAATGACAGCTGTTCAGTATATTTCATTTGTAGATGTTAGCACCTCTGAGAATTTTCCATATTGAAAACTCTTTAATTTAGAATGTTAGCAAATGCTATTTATTGAAACTGTATTTTATGAAGACTCGTAAGTTATATAAAATATTCTAGATGTTGGCAGATGTGACTTATTATTATATGGAGACTTTAAAATTGAATAGCCCATGAAGAAAAATTTAGCATGTTTCTTCTGTCCTACTTTTTCAATCAAAATACCTTCAGAATCTGGTTTTAACATTAATTTGGTCATGATAGTAGTCTTTGTACTTGACTATTTTCAATGTTTAATACAGTTCATATTGTGTAATTTCAAAGCATTTTTATTGTTATTTTAAAAAATAATACTTATTTTATTAGAATTTTCTTTCTTCTGGTTTATATCAATCTAAAATTGATGTACTGCAATGCACTTCTGGGAAATATGCCAAAAACTGTGGGGTTTAGTTTCAGGATGGCTATTCATGGTTCATATACACTTTCAAGTGTTTGTTTGAGTGGGTACAATCCTGTTTTCAGAGTTTTTGGTAGCACAGTCTTGGCCTGATACACAAAGGCATGTTAAGACAGGGTCTGGTAGCTGTAAACATGAAGTGCAAAAGTTCCATGTTAAAAAATAAATGCTTAAAATAGAGCCTAGTTTTTCAAGGCAGTTCAACTCAATTTCAAACTAAGCCATGGGTTTCAAATGGGGAGGTTTCTCTTATGTAGGTGTTGTATTTGCTAAGATGATGAAATTTGATTCCAGTTGTTCAGAGTGACACTTACTCAGTCATTTCTCATGTCTGTTTTGTCGGGGTTTCTCATAGCAGCACCACTGCACTGTCCCTCTCCCATCCATGTTTGTTTTGGACAGAGCTTGCTTTACTGCTGGCAGCTAATATGGCTTGTGCCCACAAGGCTTGCAGTTGAACAGCTTCATGGAATGAGCCCTTGAGGGGCATGTAAGCAGGGAGCATTTGAGTACTGGCTCTGGCACAAAGTTCCTCTGTAGGCACAGCTGGGTATTTATCTCTTGTTTTGTGATTTCCATCTGCAGAATGAAGTAATACCTGCCTACCTGTCTTGTAAGAGCACAGATTATTAACTCATGCTTGTGAAGTGATAAAGGAATGCACTGAATGCACACAGAAGCCATCTGATCCACAAATACGTGGGGACTCATTAATGGAAAAACCTAAAAATATCAGCAACTGTGTTCATGTGTAGTACTATAACTTCTGGAACTGAAATGAGGGATGTATGTCAAGATGGCACTGGAATGTTTCAGTGTCCTCCTAGTGACTTTGAACTTGAGCCCTTCCAAAGGCAAATGTATTGCTTTTGAAAAACATTTTTTAATCCCCAATGCAAAGCTTTGCTGGTTTCTGAGGTCTGCCCAGTCCTTAACTCTGGCTTCCTTTGGGATTGCTTGGGCTCATTTCAACTGGCCATGCCTGCAGCACAACAGCTGGCATGAATTTGGTGGTGTCATTGGTATTCACTGGTAAATTTAAAAACAGGAAAATCACCCTTTTTGTCAAATTACACACATTTCATGGCAGGACTTATAACAAGATTTCAAGGATGCTGCTCTCTTTTATAAAATGAGATAAATTAGCCCCCTGTTGTGTTATGTTTACTAAGCCCACAGGACTATTACTGTATGCTTTTTGTGTGTGCGGCACAAAATGACAACATATGTATTTTGTTTCTTTTAGAAGAAAAAGAGAAAGAAAAACCCAACAGTGCAAGTCAGCAGTCCAATACAGAAGTGGATCCTTTTCTTCCCAAACCTGGAGTGGCACCTGCAGCATCTGCCTCATCCTCCAAGAACACGAACGGAGCAGCTAACGCAGTTACTGAGTCAGAAGAGGAAAAAGCCAAAAAACTACTTTACTGTTCATTATGCAAAGTGGCTGTGAATTCCCTTTCACAACTAGAAGCCCACAATACAGGTGAATATCCATATGGTACAAGTCAGTTGTGTGTTAACATTTTTAAATTCAGTGTAACAAGAGGGTAGCCACACTTCACTGAAGCATCTTTTAGTTAAAATTTACAATAGCAAGTTACAAAACCGGTCCTGTTAATGGCAGTTTCCTGTGTGGTTTTTGATATTCTATTAAAGCACTCTAATTTTTTTTAACGGTCCTTCATGTACTCTCTAAATTTTTAGTTGACAAAATCCCTGCAGTTCATGTAAACTAATCAGATCCCTTCATACCTTCACACTGAGAATCCCAGTATGATCATAGTGGTTTCTATAACACTTAAGGTTTCTAAAATGTCACTGTTCTCTCTCTTTCATATTTTGTCTCATTATCATTGGTGTCTGTTATTTTGTTGGTAAATCTGACAGTAGATTATCTGTTATTTGAGACTTTTTTATAATTTTAGGGTGGGCTCATTAGGTTTCCCAGATGTCCTAGAATCTTCTTATAATTGGAGATTAGATATGTGACTTTTTTTAGGCCACAACAGCAATCCCTAGTGTGCTCTGTCTGTGATGTGCTGGTGATGTAAAGCTTGTTAACAAGACATTGAAGCTGTTTTTACATCTGTAATCCATTCTTGAAATGGGCAAAGGAGCCACTTCTTCCAAATCAGAGGATATTTATTGAAGTATTGGCAGGTTTTGAGGGATTGCTGTGGTTCCTGTCCTAGTCTTTGCTAATACCGTTTTCTGCTATCCACTGGCTCTATGGAATTTAGCAAAAGAATTAGCAGCAAACACTTTGGTCATACAGTCACACACTGCCCCCGAACAGTGAGGTACAACATGCATCTGTTCCCTTTTTGGCACAAAGTCTTCTGGCTTGCCTTTAGATCAAGGGCGCAGGAACTACACTGGACAAAACAAGAGTGTTTGTTAGTCCCAGTCTGTGGTGACTTTAACCACTCTGTCTTGAAGATAAATGTTACAAAGTCCCAAGGCTGCTGAATGTTTTGTGCTGCTGATCATGAGCTCACCTGCGTCTCCTTGCCCTTTAGGCTCCAAGCACAAGACCATGGTCGAAGCTCGGAATGGTGCTGGTCCCATCAAGTCTTACCCTAGGCCTGGATCCCGAATGAAGGTGCAGAATGGCAGTAAAGGCTCAGGACTGCAGAACAAGACGTTCCATTGTGAAATCTGTGATGTCCATGTTAATTCAGAAATTCAGCTTAAACAGGTAACTTGCATGTATCTTGGAGCTCTTTGTTGGTTGAAGTTGCATTGCAATGTTGTAGGTGCAGCGTAGGGCTCTGTGAAGGCATGTTGGTGAATACTAAATGAACTTAGTATTTCTTATCTTTCTTCCCACAATTATTTCTAAATATTTTGTCACAGGTCAAGTCAGTTGGGAAAAATGGGCTTGATAGTTGTAAAAGCAGAGGTGACAGTATCAATGAATGACACAGCGAATCTCATTTAAAAGTTTTCTGTGGTTCAGGATAGAGATTTGAACCTTGTTCTCCCAATTATAAGAATTTCTGGATTGAGTTTACCTGAATTTATCTTTTGGTGCTGTTTTCAGCCTGCTGGAATAATGTTTAATGCTATGTGAGAAGGAAAACATGACTCAGATCTACTGGTTTGGGACAATCACCAGTTGGTTAATACTGCAGATATGTCTGAATTATGCAGAACAACATTATCATTAACAGTGTAGCTGTTGTGTGCCTGTGGAGCTGTTCTCTGAGCCCATTAGCCCTGGGTTCAGAGCTGTGCCCATACAAATGCAGTGATTCTGATACCCAAATGGGAACCTCTGACTGGATGGTGCTGTGTGAATGCGTCTTCGCATTCCCTGTTTTTTAGTTAGCTCTAAGATAATATTAAATTGCATGTGTAGACATATCCCTGGGTACTGGTTCCTTCTTCAGCTAATACTGAATTATTTACACAACTGAACAGTATCAGCAAGATGGAAATTTACCTCTTACTTCAGAATATCCATATGACCTAGTAATTACAGCTCTGTCTAGTTTAAAGCCCCTCAAGTGGAAAAAGGAAATACTAACCAAAATATCAATAATTTGCAAAGCCTGTCTTAAATCACTAAATATGCTGTATTTGATTAGTTTCTGATTCTCTATTTGATATGCTCCAAATTGTTATGTTTAATTTAGCAAAACTCATCTTTGCTCTCTCTAAAAAACCTACTTTATCTTACAAACAGGGGCTTAGGCATATCCTGCTGATAAATAAATTTCAAATTCTAAACTGAGAACTGTTTAAAGAGCTAATTAAATGTGAGGATATTTATTTCAGCACATTTCCAGCCGAAGGCATAAGGACAGAGTTGCAGGAAAGCCTATGAAACCTAAATATAGTCCTTACAACAAACTGCAGCGCAACCCAAGTATTTTAGCAGTAAGTATTTTAATTTCTTATCACTGTCTGTGTGAATTTGTGACCTTGGGGACTCCCACTGCAAAGAGACAGGAACATGACAGACCTGATGCTTCTGCAGTCTCTCTTCCCCTGCAGGCTGCGTCTGCACAGGAATCAGATTTGAAGATAGTTATGTATTCTGTCTGCCCAGTCCAAGGCATGCAGACAGCACTGCAAGTATTATTTACTGCTAGAAAGGAGGGAATAATCAGTGGAATGGGGAATGAACCACGTGCCCCATGGAAAGGTATCAGCTCTGCTGGGCGAGGGCTCTTCTTTTTGAAGGCAGCAATGGGTATACTCTGTCTTTTTGCCCACCTGAGATGACTCTAAGTTATGATGGATGCAGTCGGGGAAAAGGACATAGGATGTTAAGATATAAAAATACTAGTGCTCACTCTCTGTGTACAGCAAACCAGAATGCTGTGTACTAGTTGGTGCAAAAGAGACATCAGGTGTTTAGGAGAATTGGATGCCTGTATGTCCAGGCTGTGTCTGTCACAGGCTATCAAACACTTCTCCTGTCTCTGTGCCACTAGCCAATCCCTGTCACACCCACCTGCATTTCCAGGGATCCCCCAAGCTGGTCCTACCAATCATCTGCAGCCAGGGTTCAGGCTGGCTTTAGCACAGAGTAGTTTGTATGTTTATTTGCCCATGACACAGCCAATAATTTATTCATTAGAGAAAAGTCCTTGTCACCTATGGCACAAAAACAGTTCACAGGTTGAAAAGAGAGATGCAAATGTGTGTGTGCAAGAGAAAGCATGTGAAAAACCTGCAAATGCTAAAATATTGATATGTCTTTGTAATTGTATAGAGGCAAATGAAAAGGCTGCCAGCTTCCTCTAAGTCTCCCCACTCCATAGGTTCTGCCCATGCTAATCTACTCTTGTATAATACATCATTTTATCATCTATTGCATAAGCAGAGACCACCAATTATAAAGGAAGAACATGAGTATTTTTGTTTCCACAAAATGATGATTATAGTGCAAACCATTTTCTGTGAGAGATATAGATATGAATGTATATATTTCTATTTTCTGTTTCACCACAAGCACCAGCAATGCTTGTAGATCATAAACTGAGTCTCATATATGTATTTCAGAAAAAATTCTTTTTGGTATCAATCTTAAATAATATTTCTACTTTGAAAAGAGCAGGTCTACATTGGAAGGGCAAAGCTGACTGGCCTATTACCACCTTCCCATTTTGTCCACTCTATTTTCTACAATTCATTTTTGCAAGTGGAAAATTTGACTGTTGATATTGAAGTCTTAATCATGGGGGTATTTTTAATATTTCATGTAGAGTTATATTTTATATAAAGTTACTCACTTGCAAATTATGCTTCCTTCTAAACATCAGTGGGATGGTCTTTTGTCTCAAGAGATTTATTTGTCTTTAAATATAGGATTTGGTTGCTTTAATTTCCCTGGGACTCAGAGGACAGTGCAGGTAACATTTCTAAGCAGCTGGTACAAGGCTTCTGTGAGAAGCCACAGTGTTCCCTGTGCCAGGGTTCACTTTTTCCCTCATGTACATGTGGGCGAACTGTATTTACATTCCTTTTGTGTGTGTGTTTTATTCCAGGCAAAACTTGCATTCCAGAAGGACATGATTAAGCCACTGGCACCTGCTTTCCTTTCATCTCCTCTTGCTGCAGCTGCAGCTGTATCGTCAGCTCTGTCCCTCCCTCCCCGGCCCTCGGCATCCCTGTTCCAGGCACCAGCAATTCCGCCAGCTCTCCTCAGGCCAGCCCACGGGCCCATCCGGGCAACGCCTGCCTCCATACTCTTTGCACCATACTAATTTATTGATGTGAAAAAGAGATAATAACTATGGCCAGTACAAAGAGTAAAGGAAAGCAGGAAAGGGGTTGAAATTTTAAAAAGTCTCTCTTTTGCAATGGCAGCCAGCACGACTCCTCATCCAACCACATCATAAAATCCATCATTGATGGCACTGCGTTTTGGAGTCTAGACAACTCTGTCTTCTCTCTGTCTCTATTTTTTTTAATCAAAATAGTGTGATTTGCTTAAAAATTAAATTGCTCATGAAATTTATACCATTAAAGATTCATGCATCTATTCATTATTTTCTTTTCTTTTCTTTTTTTTTTTCATTTGTGTGATGCACCTTGGTATCAAGGAACATAAAATATTTTCCTGACAGACTTGAAAACTAGGGTCTTCCTCACTCACACCTATGTAAATACTTGTCTGAAAAGCAACGGGGTATAATCTAATGTGGAAAAAAGGAAAAGGCAGATGAACCAAATGCTTGATTGCAGATAACATCTCAAAAAAGAATTGCATCCATTCTTTTCGTGCGCTCTTGTTGACAGGGATTGTGTGCTGTCCTAGACCCCAGTACTGGTGTATCTTGTGTAGTACTACAGATGTACTATGTCTGATTTTAATATTTTTAGTTTCTGTGCAAATGTTTGAAAGCAATGCAATGCTGAAGTTTTAATTATTTCTTTTGTGTCATACTTTATTTAGAGAAATCAAAAATAGAAAGCCATATAACATAGATTTAAGATTACTGCTTGTTTGCTACTTTCATTTAACTTATTTTTGTTGTTTCTTCACTGGTGTTGCTAAGCAATGTTTAAAGAGAAAAAAAGCTTTTCAATTGCACATTGCCACAGCTCACATGTGTTGTTCAAGAAGACAATGGATCCATGTGTTTGTACGTAAATATCCTGTTTTCCTAATTTCTAACTAGTTTCCTTTGTAATGATGCTGCATAACATTGTGGCTCCCTAATGCAATAATGTACAGAACATAAAATATTTATAATTGACCATATTCTCTGTTTACTGAATATATTGCAGTAATGTCCCACCTATCTTCTTACCTCCCCAACCCTTTTATAAAGGTGAATCAATATGCAGTGCTCAGACTGGAGTCATTATGTGATAATGGGGACTACAGGTAGAAGAAAGGGAAAAAAATAAAAAAGAAGAGAATTAACTTTTAGAGCATCTTTATCAGCAATCCATAATAGTAAGATGTCTGTGTATTTTTTTAAATGTACCTTTTCAATAAAAAAATAAGAAAATTATACATGCTTATTGTGTTTTAATTGGTACAGGGAAAAAAAAAAAAAAAAAAAAAGCCTGAAACAAATTTAGCTAAAGGAGCCTTCCAGGAGCAGACAAAGCATTGGAGTTGCAATAAAGGATAATTACAGAACCTGTGTTTCTTTCCCTTGTGTTTTAATGTCTTTTCCTCACTGTAGCCTGCAAAAGCCTTCACTGGGGTTTTTTTTGCAGCACGACTGTAAACATTCATTACATCAGACCTTTGGAGGAAGACGCAGCAGAGACAAGTATGTGCTTATGTGGGTGTTTTACTGTACCACCAAAATGCTACACCATGGTGGTGCCATTGCTAATGGAGATTAAAGATTAACTTTAAAACTAGCCTGGGCAGACTTGAGACTGGAAGCAGGTCACTTGGGAGCCAGGACTTGCTCTGAAGTATGAGCTAAGTATGCCGTTGCTTGACTCAGCAGCAAGATTTGAAGGGAGGTATGTGGTGAAGCTTTGAAATTATCTTTTTTTACTGCTGAAATGCTTAGTCAATTCTTTAAAATCCTGCTCTTTGTTAATAAAAAGTGTAAAGTAAGGAGTACAAGAGTAAAAAGACTCAACTGTAAGGCTGTTTGGGTTAATACAAAGACAAGAGGGCCATTACAAATCCACAAAAACCAAGGAAAAAAAAATCCGATACTTTATAGTAGAGATTTTACAGACCAAGACATACCTCATGGTAGCAATATTATTAGAGACCATTTTCTGCAAGTATAATTGTCCCCTGTTACCACTGTTCTGTGGAGCTGTGTTGTGAGAGGATAATTCACTGGAGAATCACTTACCAAAGGGGTAGGTAAGGGAATCCAGGCTTTCAGCATCCTCTGGGAGAGCAGTTACCTTTGTATTATCTTGTGCAATCTGAGAATCACAGGGTTACAGGTAGACACCCTGCCATGTGCATCTGTCTGTGCATGGTTTTGCAGGGAGTCAGATTGAACTGCTCAGCTCCCTTCAGAGGAGTTAATCCCATCAGGAGCCTGTTGCAGCCCAACATGAGCCAGGTTTACAGAACTCTCTATTTTAACTGGTTCCTCAGGGAGCAAGAGTTGTCTGTGTATTAAACTATTATCTTTTTCTTTTTATATTCTACTGTTGATGAGAAATTTAAAGCAATTGCAGGTTTCTGCAATTGAAAATGTTCCTATAAAGATACAGAAGAGGATTGGCTAAGCATGTGTAGATTTCTTGGACAGATGATTATTTGAAAGAGCATCTAAAAATGGAGAAATAATTGGGTCATGAAGGGTGAAGCAATGCATTATGTCATTCAGCAATGAAAGGAATTAATCTGTGAAATATAAGGGGCTAAAAAATGTGATTGTGAATCAAGGAAAATTCTTATTCAAAACTCTATGTTAACTTGCATTTTGTGTTTCAATAAACACTGCTTGCCACCAAAGTTTTGCCTACAACATGCAGAACCAAGTATTTGAGATTATAATTACAGTATAAATGATAAATCCTCCCATTATGCCTGCTGGGATCTCTCCTTCTAAAAATGAGCTTTACAAGCAAAAGAAAATTTGTATCATACTCAGACAAATGCAATCAGCTGCCTTTTTGTAATGTTAGGATGCCTTCTCCTGCAGTGCTGCATCATTACACGTGGTGGACTATGAAATTCATGCATTTGTTGTAACAGATAATAAGTATTGAAATGTAATATTGGCTGTGCAGTTAGCTTTTTGAGTAAGATATCAAATGTGGAAACCACTAAGGTAATAAGGTTACAGTAATGGGATCATATCCTCTAGTACATCTATTATTCTAGATCTGGTGACTGTAATCTGAGCTGCAAGTTGTTCCTGTATGAAAAGTCAAAAGTTATAAGGGCATTTATCTTGGTCAGGGATTATCAACAGGCACTGCCATCTTTCTTTAGCAGGAAAAAAAAAAAGAAAAAAAGATGCAGACACATCCTGCTAGTACATGTGACTGGATCATGGTCCCTGTATCAAAAAATATTTTCACAAAGGGTTATGAAACAGAATTGTGGTTCACTAGTATGTACAGATTGAAGATTTATAGAGACTGCTTTTTAAAAAGAAGATTAATGGTGATAAGATCTTCTATAACCACTGCAGGTCACTAGTGTGTGTCTCTCATTTCTGCAGGCCAAAATGTAATAAAATTTTTCCTTCCAATTCTGGTCAGATAGCAAGAGAAGACAGGAGCTAACATGGACATTGTCCAGTCGATATCACCACTTGAACTCTAATGTTAAAGGGCCCATCCCACTGGCCCATCTACTGATAAACTAAAAGGCAGTTCCTTTAAGAAAGAGACTTTTTCATTAAAAATAAGTTGCCTTCTTTTACTTCCTTACAACCCGATCTTGAGTTATGAATTTTATGGAGAGAAAGTTTTGCAAAGGGTTTTGTCACATTTTTCTGGGGGAAAAAAAGAGCATGGTGGTTTTAAACTCTGCAGGAAGTGTTCCACTATCTTTATGGATCTGGTAATAACCCAGTGAGCCTTACTGTATATCTTTTGAACACGTCACCTTGAATAAGTGAGGTACTGCACTATTTATTCATGCCTGGTTGGACATTAAATCTCCACAGCCATCATCTGGTCACAATGGTCACAATAATTTTCTTACTGTGGCTTCTATATTTTTTTAACTATGTTTTGCTTAATGCTCTTGTTTCAAGCGACAGTTGAAACATCCTCAAGTATTTTTTTGGAATGACCAGCATTTCAGGTAAAACTAATTTTTTTTTTTAATGTCTGGAATTCTTCCATATTACAATGTTTTATTATTAAACAAACACTGTTTTAGAAATGTTTATATTTAGTTTTGTGTCCTATTCATATTTATTTGTATCGACAGAGTGCTGTGCTGGATGCCAAGAGCCAGGTCCTGCTGAGTACCTGAAGTAGAGGAGGCCAATCCAAGACTGCTGCCTTCGAAAGGCTGCAGCTGAGGGAGGTCTCCTGGGACAGGGAAAAGGACAACTTTATGGCTGTCTTCAAAAACGTAAAGAGGGAGGATCTGGGCACCTGAAAGCAAGTAGGTGGCTGGGAATGGCCATCATGGGTTTACAAAAAATAAAACCACATCCAAAAGGCCAAGTGTAGCCTGTTTGCCATGAGGGGCCCATCTGTGCAGCCAAGGGGAGCCAGGTGCCTTGAGGCTGGCTTTGGTGAGGCTTCCAGCACTGGCTCTTCCAGAATCCTAGCAGACAAATGCAAGCACCAAAGGCAGGGGGAGTGGCTACAACGAGATGTAGGACAGCCTGGGCCACCAAGCTCCAGGTGTTGGACCACCACTGGCAGCCCGTGACAGCCCCTCAGCTCTGTCCCTCAGGCCACTCTGAGTGACCTGTGCAGGACAGAGAGGCCCTGGGAACCTCTGCAGCAGGGTGGGGAGTCCTTGGAGGAACACCTGTGTGACTGCCAAACCAGGAGCTTGCTTTTCCTGTGATGTGCTGGAGGGTAAGGCTGCCCTCCAGAGGGATCTTGGCAAGCTGGACACCAGGTTTGATGGGAAGTTGTGGGGTCACACAGAGATGCCAGGGAAAAGAGCTGGGGAAGGAGCCCGCTGTGCAGTATGGCTGACTGGCCAGCACCAGCAGGAGCCCTGTGGGAAAGGGCCTGGGCAGGAGGGACACTCAGCTCTGTGGTGGACAAAGGGAGCTTGGGTCTGCAGTGCACCCTGGAGGCAGCAGAACTGAGCTGAACACGGTGCTGTGGTAGCAGAGCCTCAGGCAGCAGCCTAAGGGACGTGCAGAGCCCCTCTGCACAGCTGCACCCAGAGGAAGGTGTCCAGCCTGGGGCTTCTGGTGTGAGAGAGACCAACAAATGGGAACAAGTCTGGGAGAAGGTCAAAAGGTGGTCAAGAAATGAGCACATCGTCTTTAGGTATGTGAGCTGGGTGTGTTGAGTCCAGAGGAGGGCTGCAGCAATTCTGGCCACTGTCCTCAAGTGCCTAACCCAGGGTCACAGGGAAGAGATTGATGTTTCTCAGAGAAGCACCATGAGAGGATGAGAAAAGGCAGCCAGAAGTTGCAGAAAACAATATTCTGACTGCATATATGAAAAAAGGTTTTGAAGTAATAGGGTAATGCCCGGAGCAGGTTGCACAGGAAGGTTATTGCAATATCCACCCTCGAGTGGTAGGCTGGAGTAGGTGACCTCCAGAAGACCTGCCATCTTAAATGAATCAATAAATCTAAAAGATAACAAGGTCTGCTGAAAAATCAGAAGAAATCATTGTATTGCAGGGCAATTAACAGCTGATGGAAACTTTGCAGCAGTAAATACTGACTGATGATTCACGACACAGTGAGCACCTGCTGTGGCTGAAAAAATGAAGACAAACATCTTGCCTGCAACAGGCTGAAGAAAGAGAATTGGAAGGAGGATGTACCTAGAGAGGTGAGACAGTCAAAATGGCAGGGAGGGGAAATTATTTGTACTGCAATATTGTTACTGGACTCTGGAAGGGCTGAGGCTCTATTTTTCAGACCAGAAAAAGGACCTTGCAGTAATTACTATGTGATGTGTTTCAGGCCTCTGTGAGTTTTGCTAAAACAAATATATCCATCTTATATGAAAGTATTTGACTGTAGTGGTGCTGAAAAACACATTTTTTAGATGTTAAATACTGTGAGCTACTTTGCTAGGCTAGAAGCAACCACAGCACAAAGCTTTCTTTTTCAAAAACTGCAGTTTCCACTTTAGATGTACAATGTAATTTCAGAAGATTTAACTGCCCAACGTGTTCAGCAGCCAGTTGGGGCTGTCTAAGAGTACTAAATCTGAGCTACAGCTTCCAGGATACTTCAGCCAATGAGCACCCTCTCTAGAACTCCAGACCCAGACAGAGCTCTCGTCCAGCAAGGAATATTTCCATTTTGTTTCCCCAGGACTTTTTATTTTCTTCAGGAGGCATCTTGCCCATAAAAGGTGTCATTTTTAGTTAAGGTTGCTCCCCAGAGCCATCCACCCAAGTTACTTCTCCATTTAGACACTTCTCCTCCGGCTGTGAGAGGGGGGGCATACTCCCACTGTTCAAGGATTGATTTCTGCCAGCCAATCTCTTGCCATCCCATGTTTGAACCTATTGCTGCCTCACCCTCTGATTGTATTAGCTGATTCTCTCTAGCTCCTTCCTTGACCACATCAAACCGTGCCCTTGTTTCTCCAGCCCTCTATCAGCCTCTTCGGTTGTAGGTGAGTTCTTATAGCTTGACAAGATGTCAGCTCCCTTCTACACCCACAGAGTGAACTCTGTTTTCATTTTCCAGTGGGTGCTGGTGAGATTTTTCCATTCCGCCTTTGAACTTAAAAGTTCAATTCCCTAAACTATAAAGTCACCGAAAGTCCACCTTCAGCATCTTTCCTAAAGCTCACTTGTGGCAGCAAAAACCCAAACCCACCTCCTACCCCTCTCCTAAAATGAACCACCACCACTGCACGGAGAATAAAACTGTCATGAGATTTTGTGACGTCAGATTTTAGCAAATAAGAAACCCCAAGAATAGCGGACAGCATAACAGTAACTCTTCTTGTTTTATCTGTCTGAACTCTGTCAGCCTTGACTATACTAAGCACATTTCCTGGCAGGTATGATGCCTACCTTAGAGGGCCAGTGATGCCTGCAAACTCTTCCTTTTCAGATATATTATTATCTCCTCAGGAAGAGAAGTGGTAGCTTGATTCAAAACTAATTTTCATGTTGAACTGTGCCAAATCAGGTTTTTATATGAAATTTGAATTTTAAAATGTTCTCTTACATGTTCTGCAAAGGCTGAATGAAAAATGGATCTTCATTGCTTGATTTCACCGGCACTGCTCAGGGGTTCTCACAGGTGAATTGTATGAGTCCACCCCTTGACCAAAAGGATAAAGGAAATAGTGGGGGTTTGTTTTATGTGAGAAAAAACATACTGGCTTCACCCCTGCTCTTTCTTGCCTGTATAACTCCAATGAGATTTACATTCCTGTTTGGAACACAGCGCAGCCACCGCGAAGAACATCCCTGTTTGCTGGGTAACCATGCTGTGGAGGGTGCACATGTGCCTTGTACTGTGTTCTGTGCTGGGGCTTTG
Organism: Cettia cetti; assembly: GCA_013401135.1. Taxonomy (NCBI): domain Eukaryota; kingdom Metazoa; phylum Chordata; class Aves; order Passeriformes; family Sylviidae; genus Cettia; species Cettia cetti. Next base: position 158,493 of record VZUI01042803.1, read on the forward strand.
CTTCCTTTCCTGTAGAATACCTAACTTGCCTCAGAGAGACAGGAGATCTGTTACCTGTTGTCTGTCTGCATGTGAGTCCAAGGCTACAGCAGTCCCCTTCCATATCTTGACAAGTTAATTCTCCAGAGCGTCTCAAGTCTATGTCTCTCACTTTTCCAGAGGTTTTTCCTGAATCTTGGCTTCCTGCCTCCCTCCCCCAGTGCAGAGGCAATCAGAGTGCATGTAGGAAACCCCATCCATATGAGGTTTACCAGTGACTTTCCCAGGTCGAGTGTTTGCTCTGAATTATTCATCCCCCGAGGAAAGGGAGATGGTAACAGGAACACGGTGTCTGACACCAGTCCGAACTTCATTAGGAAATGCTTTTCACCTGTGACAGAATAAAACATTAATCCCAAACTGCAATTCCTTGCTATGCTAAATAGACTTCAGTTCTGTTCTCCCCCTTCTCTGCCAACCATCTTTGGAATACATGGGGGTGGGAGACCACACAAACACAGACACTTTCTACCATATGAGCCCTTTGTGGTGCCAGACACAGCACCAGGCTCATAAATCAGCTTCAGGGGTTGCTTTCTGTAAATGTTTAAGTGTGGGAGATGATGATTAGTGGTAGCAAAGGCACCAGAATCCTTCAAATGTAGAGGGTGATAAGAATTACAGCCACATTTTCAAAGGCAAAAGTTTATTTTAAAATAGTAACTTGCTGTTCCCTCCCTGGGACTGAATGCTGGGAATGCTCTGGTGCCTTCAGAAAAAAAAAAAAAAAAGCATAAAATAGTTTGTCTCCTTCTGAAAGTACTTAACTCCTTATATATGTTGCCTGCCATCGCTCTTATCTATTTTTCATGGGAATTCAAGGGAAATTTGTGACACTTTAAATCTGCACTGTGACTGCTTTCTGTGTGCTAGGATGATGCTCCAGCAGTTCAGGGAGGAGGCAGCAAGATGAGAGTGGGCAAGGTAGGCTGCAAGAGAAGAGGGAGCTCTCCCTGCACTGCAGTGATGTGTGAGCTACTGAGAGGTCCAGTGCACTTACAGGCATTTAAGGAGGAAAAGACATTTACAAACATGGGGTTTCAGACTGTCAGTTTTGTTTACATTGGGAGTGAGCAAGAATTAAGTTGGGATTTGAAATGCACTTAAGTTGTCACTTAAAGACAACTTTTAAGTGAAGACTTAAACTGAAGAGCTGTTTCACAGATGCTTGATAGATGAAGCAGACCATTCCTCAGTGCCAGGAACTTCACCACTCTAACCCCATTCTTCTGGCATCTCTTTTTCTGTGTCTTACGAAGTATGTATGCTAAATAGATATGCATGCTAATACAGTCAATCTCTTTTCTCATTTTCTTTTGCTAGGACTACAATTTTAACTGCCAAATCTTATCCTGTGACTTGAAAAAGCTCTGATGTGCTCAGAAACCCTATTCATTTTCTACAAGGCACATTTACATTTACTATCAACATCTCCAGAGCTGGCAAATGTTCCAAGTCAAGGAATTACCAGAAAGCTATGAAGAAACTGGAATAGTGATGATGATTTCTTTCTATTCACATGCATGTGTTTATTCTAAAGCAGACATTCAACTCCCTTCTTCTGTAAAATAGAACACTGATATTGAAGACAGAACTTCAATAGAACTTGAACTTTGTGCTGATGTGGCCAGACATCCTTTAAAACATCCCACGTGGAAAATTTATTCCTAGTTTGACCACATCTTAAATTATCTGATTTTTGCAAAATATACTTGGATGTTTCCAGAGAGTAAGGTTAATAGATAGCAAATAAAGTTTCTTTTAAGAAGGTAGGAACAAAAAAAAAAAAAAAAAAAAATCACAATTGTCCTCTTTCATTTTAGGAATAAACTTCACCACATTGTCAAAGGAATCATCTTATCATGACAGAGAACACGAAAATCATCCAACTTTTTTGGTTGGTATTTGGAAGGCTGATAGTGGTGATTGTTCCCACCTTCTCTCAACTCTTGGCTTCATTCTTTCAACAAGCAGTTCACACAATGATGTGTTCCAACACATCAGCTACTTGCTTTCTGGTTTCATTTAAAATAAGAAAAATTTGATTCTGTGAGTGTCTCTTTCACATGCAGTGGAGACAAAGACAGTTTTTTTATATTGTGTGTTCATGAAAAGAAACACTGGGACCTTAAAACCAGCTAGTGATTTTTGGAAAAAAGGAAGACAAGGGCAGTTCTAGCAGGACTGAATCAAAGCAGTCTGTGAAAGAGACTGTCAGGGTCCTGTGCTGATGGGAAGTCATCCTCTCATCCATTATCTGTTATTAAAGGGAATAGCTGAGAAAGTAAATTGGTGATAACATCACAGTTCTTTCCTCTGTAACAGCAAAGACAAACAGTGACACCATTCTCCTCAAACAGCTGAGTGTCCTGGCCACAGCTTCTGGAAATCTTGAATGCTTGGCTTCTCTGATCTCTGGCACTTATCCTGCAGCTCCTGACACTGTTGCAGTCAGCCCACAGGCGGGGCTGCCTTGGTGTGGCAGACAACCTGGAGCCATATATAAGCTGATCTCTATGAAGTATGGGCAGGTATTGTAAAGAAGAAAAAATCTAATTGTAACAGTAGAGCAGTTTTACTTCTTTTCTTATTTCTCTGTACTGTTAAGAAGACATGATTCTTGATCTGCATAGACTGCTGATAGAGGGATTTCCCCCCTATTTCCTGGGATGGATCTTCTTATTTCTAGTAGCATTAAAACAAGTAAACAAACAAAATGTTTCTGCTGTGTTGAAACTCAATTTTCATAGTTAAACCTTGGAATAATAAGATTGACTAGAGTCCCTTTAGAGGATAAAGAAACAAAAAAATTAACACCACCACTTCCCAGGAGAAATGCATTTCTTCTTGGCACTGATTGAAAGTATAGAGAGTTAATGTGAAGCTCCAAAAAATCTCTCTGTAGGCATTGTAAGGAATTGAGAGCTGCTGCCAAGCATTTCTGCAGATCCCACAGAGGCTTCCTACCAGGAGGGCAAGAAGAGACCAAAGAAAAGCTCAGTAGAGCTTGTCACACCTGGAAACAGCTGAATGCAGGTTATAATATAAATATTCAGCCTGCTAAGAAATTTTCAGATTGATTAAAAAACAAAAATGAAACAAAAGGAAGATAAAATATGACTTACTGTTGCATACAAACTTTGCACTGAGTATCCTTCTTTGGTTTCCTTTTTTAGATGTATTTTTATGTACTGAAAATAATTTTTAATATTCTCAAGATATGGCTAAATTAGAAGAACTCTTGGAGACTTTTAATTAGGTAGAATTTGATTTTGTAATTAATTGTATTTTCGAGGAGTCCTTCCATACTGCATTGATCTGCCTAATGCCTTTTCCTGGAGATACGGCCTTGGCTGGAACAAGAAGCCTTGAGACTGAAGCACACAGCTCAGCCCCATGTTCTGACATGGCCTTTGCTTGGTCTCCTGATGAAGGAAAAACACAGTGGACAAAAATGTCATAGAACTGCTGCAAAAAAGAATTTCCTAATAGGACTTTCCTTCACTAACCCAGGAATGAAGGAAACAGGAAAGAGGGGAACTGGAAAAAATTGCACCCCTAAAATCTGTCTCTGGTGAACAGAATCCTTGCAACCCCACTGCAGTTGTCTCATCAGCAGTGCTCCTCCCACAGTCATGAAAAGAAAATCAGGAATCTGTATATTAGAAATTCTGACTTGATGTGCAGGTAAAGACTAACGATCTGTGATTCTTTCTGATGCTCCATGCTGCCTTGAAATGCACAACTAGGAATAAAAGTGTAATCCTGTTGAGTTGAACTAGGGATTTTTCATTTATTCTGCATCTCAGAGTAAAGTAATGCAGCTAGATGGATTTTATTGTGGCCAGCTGCTCTTATTTTAAGATGAGTGCAGTTAAACTTGCCTATAGCTTTTTTCCCTTTAACACTACAGCTTAAAGTTCTGCATGTCTGTAAAACTGAGTCTCCTAAAGCTGTGCTTTAAATATACAGCACGTGCAAGAATTATTTAATTAGGAGAGCCAACATTGTTTCCCAAAAAAGAGACTAATGAGAAATGTCATTAAAAGAAAAAGATACTTTTCTAAAGCACTTTGCTGATTACTATCCTAAAGTAATTAATTACTTCAGAGTTTATTGTTATAATAAAATTGTTTTCCACTGAATCTAATGAGATATTTAAAAATATAGTATATGATAAAATCTTACTTGTGAAAAGACATATTAAAAAAATTAACCTGAACTGATATTTTTCATGATGTAACAAAAACACTAGTGATTTTTTTATAGGCAAATACTTTAATACTTAATTAGAACCCATAAGCTAAATTGGAAAGAAAAGGCCCAAAAGCCAAACATGCAAAGCTTTAAATCTGGAATTATTTACTTAATCTAGAACCGAGTTACACTGGGCTAAGATCTGTGAACAATGGAGATGAATGTACCATGATGCAGTTAGAAAATATTTCTGCTTCATAGTACTACAAAATTCTGTTGCAAATGTTCTGCTGAATGAAATTATTGCAATTTCAAAAAATAGGTGGAAACCCAAAGCACCTTGAGCTGGAGAACCAATTAGATGTAAGATCAAAGAACCTCTCATACTGGATTATGACTGATTTTCTACAGAAATTCCAAACATAACTCAGAGTTGACAATGGAAAAAGACTTAAGTCTGCAGCAAGTTGAACACGTTGGATCTCACCCTGGACTGGGACTTTCCCTAGAGCCCTAGAAAGGTGCAGAATGGTGGCAATGGTACTGAATGGATTGCAAAGGACAGTCACCTGCAGCAGGTCACATCTAGCACAGCATACCAGCAGAAATACCCTTGGGAAGCAACCTGTGATCTCCCTGCCAAGTCCTGCCCTGCTCCTGCAGGAGGAAAGTCAGTAGTTGTCTGCCTCAGCTGCGGCCTCTCGAACCATCCAAAGCCCTTGGTGGCAATTCCTGCCCCTTATCTTCTTGTCCAACTAATAAGTGAGTCAAAGAGGGTGTAAACGGATATATACCTCTCAATATGTATGTTGTATGCCAGTTTAGGCTCATTAGCCAGTATGTAATTATGCCTGATTTCACATCACTTCTGAACTTGATCCATTAAGAAAACTTTTATTCTCTGAGACAGCAATAACTTGACCTTAAATGAACTGAATGGGAAATTGCCTAGTGATTGATTTTTCAATTCAATTATTTTTCCCTCAGAAGTTAAATTTAAATGTGGCACTTTACAGTCGACAGAATCTAGGTCAAATACATGGGATATTAATAATAACCCATCCTGTGTGAAATATAGGGGTTATACTTAGCAGTAAATTCAGTTTGTGGAATTCTCTGAAGACTGAATTTTATGTAAGCAGCCATCTCATATAATACAATAGCACAGGACAGAGTTTCCCAGACTTTTCAATACTGACCTGGGACCCCTTCCTCCCTGGTGTGCTTCCCTCCTCCCTACCAATTCTGGGCATCAAAGATGTGGAAAGTAGAGGGTTTCTAGATCAAGCTTCTCCTCAGTTTAATCAGATTTGTTTCTATCCTCATAGATATTGACTGAAGCAGACATTGCTATTCACCTTGCATAAGAGTAGCTGCAAATGAAGACATAGGGTTGCTCCCCTCAAATCCCAGAGGGAAGCAGGATCATGTGCTGGCCTAGAAAGAAGCCCACTGAGTTAAAATGTGTTGGACAGCATCCAGTCCAACCAAACCACCCCAAAAGGGAAAAATCTAAAAACTAGACCTTGCAGTCTAGTTTTAATAGATAAATTAAAATGTTGTATGAGCTGAAACAAAATATCAAAAACTTGGAAATATGTAATTTATTTGTACATTGGAGCCGATTTGCTTGTCTGAAAGATACTAAAGACTTTAGTGGTGCTGGTCTTTCCTTACTGCAATGTTCTTTCTGTTAATTGCTAGTAGATGATCTCTAAGAAGGCAGTGGCTGTACCACCTTGGCACCCTGTTGGCTGAGCTTGCTTTGTCCCCACCAGACAGCAAATCCCACAGTGCCCAACTGCCTGTGTGAAGCAAGGGCAAGTTTATTCCTTTGTATCAGGTGTCTAATTGACAGCTCTGGGGAACACTCCTTCATCCAAGCTTCTGGTCCAGATGAAAAGAATGAAATGCCTTACACAGTAAACTAATATTGACACGGAGAACTGGCAAAGTGATAGCCCACAGAAATGGGTAGGTAGGCTGTGCTAGATAGTAATAGTGCTGAATTTCTTTTGTTGAAAAAAACAAAAATTTGGAGAGGGAGAGATAGAAAAGAAAGATGAAGAGCTACATTTGCTTGGGAAAAAAAATTACTACATAATATACCAGGAAGAGAGGAAGGAAGTAAACACATTTTTTAAACGCATAAATTAAACCCTGGAATGAATGACTGTGTCCTATCTGATGCCTTCGCAATTTCTTTTTCATCCTGTAGATCTCATGTAAGTGGGAGTTCCAATGGCTGGTTGAAAAGCTTTTAAGGCCAGACACAAGAAGAATGACTTCTTCCAGGCTTGCTTATGAGGACTGTAAATCCAGGCTGACTTTGGAATAACTCCTAGCGAAACCGAAGGTAGGCTGGTGTCACCCACCACAGTGCAAATATCTGGAGAGGTTGGTTTGCATTCTGTTGCTGTGAGGCAGTCTAGCTAAACAAAGAAAGCCATGGGGAAATCAGAAATGTGGCCCCCTTATTACTGTGTCAGTTTACTGGCAGCTAATGACACCCCCCATACACCTTCCCAGGCACACCCCCCCGCCCCTCGCCATCCCAAATCCTTCAGGAAGCGCGAGCCACGGTGCTGGTGAGCCTTTGGATGACACCTGGTGGCAAAATTGGAATAACGCAGCAGAAATGGAATAATATATGGGTGATAGCCATGTTATTAAAACTAAAGGGAAATTAAATCTACGGGGAACTAATGTAAACCAGAGGCTGGTAGCTAAAAGTAGAAAATAATACGCTAGGAGTGAAATGAAGAAGCTTAATAATATTACTGTAAGAGGCAAACCCACCTCTGACAAATGTATTATATATCTGTATAAAGCAGTCCTTAAGGAGGAGCCATAGCCAGCTTTACAGTATCAGTTACTGCCTGCTTAAAAACACCTGTAAACAGCAACAAGAGAGGATTAATTAATTTAGTTCAGTAAAGTTGTCTCCTTGGGTACAATTCAAGTGACTTCCACCATTGTTCATGTGAAGTAACCAGGAACACAAGTATCAGGGTAATAAATATCTGTGTTCCAGATAAGCATTTGTCATGTGAATTTGATGTAGAATAATCTCTTTTCAGAGGATACATTTTAGGTTTGCCTCTAAACACCTTGTAGCAGGCAGGGAGAAGAGGGTAAAGAAGGGGCCTGGGCAGGGCAGACCTCCCCAGCACCATCTGGAACCTGCCAAGTGGCCAGGGAAGAAGCCACAGGTGCCTTCCATGAGCTGTGGGCAGGCTGTTTGAGGATGTTAGATCTATGTCTTTTATTGCCAAGCTGGATCTGTGAGGCTGTTAAAGTGAAACACCAGGTACAAGCCCTGAGAAAGCCCTTTCACTGATGAAAGGGTTTAGTGCTTTTACTTTGGTTTCATTTTTCAGAGGTGCTCCACCTGCACCTTGTTGATGATTTACTGAGAGAAGTCTGTCATCGCTGTCACCTTCAAAATACTCCAGATTCCTGCCTGTTTCACAGAAGGATTCTGTTCCCTTACATAGCTGATCTGTGTTGTGTGTTTACGTGCTATCTTCCTTTGCTTTATGGAAACAGCCCTGAAATCACCAGAGAAGCTTCAGTTTAGCTTCTAGTTGCCTGTCTGCTGATATACGGTGTGGATTGGGAGATGTGTGCATAGCACAGAGGGCTGTGACAACCCTGCCATTCATATCCTCCTGCTCCTCTCCTGCTGTCTGTCACGCAGTGAAGGCTCTGGGGCTGCCTTCAGCCTGCCACAGTCACTGCTGAGGGCACAGCCAAATTACCAGTTTGAGATTGCTCAGTCAATTGAACATTCATTTAAGAAATGTAGTAACTTACACTTCACTGAGAAGCAGGGAAATTAAATAGTTTGGCTTCTCTTTGTTTTAAATCTCTGAAAATTTCCCAGCTAGTCAATTATCTGAAGGCATTAATGATTTGTACATGATGACACATATAGCTCCACTTTCCTATCAGAACATTCTCATTTTCACTCTGTAATATCACAGCTAAAGGTCAGCAACTACTTCGGTATCGACTATAAGCTAGAAAAGAAAGCAAGCAGGGAACTTCCAAAAGCTTCCTTTCTCCCACAGCCTGTCAGTAATTTCTTTACTGTTGTGACAATATCCTAAACTTTAAAATCTTGGTTAGGGACTTTTTATCTCATTTTAATATTTTCCCAAGATTGAATAACATATAAGTCCTGCTTATGTGCAGTTTTTTACAATTATATTATTCAAATAGGTCAAACAAAAAAAGAAGTGAAGAAATAAAATATTAATATTCTCACAATATGCAAGTGAAGTCTGTCCAAGCTCTAGCTAAAGCAAGAGTTAGTTATTTTTGCTAACAAGTAAGGAGAGGTAAATGAGAGCCCTTGTCTTGGCTTGGATGGCAGAGACTCGATATGCAGAGATGTGTTTGGCCTTAGGGCTGAACTGGATCTTTACAGCCCTGGGGGTGCTGCAGCCCCCATTCAGCCCTGCTGCTGCTGAGACAGGAGCTGCAAGAGCACTGATTTACACAGGAAGGGGTAAGGGAAGGGTGCAGCCCTCACCAGCCCCCATGTAACATCTGCTCTATGCCAAGTCTGGGAAAAAGGCCCCAGCAGAAAATAATAAAACAACCTGTTCTTTGTGCTAACTGAGGCTAGTACAAGAGGTAGTGAGCTTAAATTCCAGGAAGATTTAAATGTGATGTTAGGAAAAAATTCTCATGGTTCGGGTGACTAAGCATTGGCATAGATTGTCAAGGCTTTGTTCTTAAAACCTACAACAGAGGAGATTTCACAATTCCTCAGCAAACTTTTGCCAAAAAATGACTCACTGCAGCAGAATGTGTTGACTGATACCTTGAGATCCCTCACCACTCTTAATTTTAATAATCTGTATAAGCACAGTTCATTGATTTGCTGCTTTGTTCAATCATTTGACATCTAAGCCCAGTAATTACATCAAACATCCTGTATCAGCTGCTCGATGGTTGCATTGCACAGTACTCGGATGCATTTTTACTAATTGGCTGCTTCTTTTTTATTATTTAATGTTTAATAAGTTTTAGCCTGACTCATAGAGAACACTTCAAGTACAAGAGCCAAACAATAATTAAAGCTGTTAAAAATACATTACATCAAAAAGTAGAAACCAAGAGTGATGAGTGGCATATTTCCTGTTTTTTTTCTCAGAAACCCCCAGTGTGAAAGTCTATATGGTATCAACAGCTCAAATAACAACACAGGCTTGTGGCCTTCCTGTTAAATAAATGTATTTCCATCAAGAATTCACTATTTTTTTTTCTGGAAAATACCAGTAATTCAAGAGTTAACGGTAACTGTGAAGAGCTTTCTGGCCACCAAATTCTCACAGCCTTTCTGCTCCTTTTCCTGCCAGATACCTGGTAGCACGGAAATGATATGTGCAGACAGTGACCATCAAGGGCAGCTCTTGACTTAGAGGGACAGCTTGTTAACTGAAAAATAAGTGCACTGATATGAAAAGTCATCTTTATTTTGTCTACAGGAAAGATGAGGGCAGCTGTCTGGCTCATGTTGTGAAATGTGTCAGGAAAGCTGCCAGGGCACAGTCTTAAGAAACTCAGTCTCACTTTCCTGCTACCTCTAAATTAATAAAGACACCAAGATGTCCCCATTGCTCATTTTGCAACTGCTGGAAGGGTTTATCACAAATACATTTTTCAGCATCAGTCCCAGGTCTGTCTGATGGATAGGGAAACATAATTTAGGAAATAAATATTTATGATGCATAGGTCACTTGGATTCTTTTATTTATACATTGCTCAGTACAGATGCCCATCACAACAATAAAACTAAAACTGTGCTAGGTTCCAGCATTTATGATTCATCCACTATGGAAGACTTAAATCATCAGGCCATTAAATGGAATGGTTCTGAATCATGAAGTCATTTTAAATGTCAGTCTTTCAAAGAAAACAATTTGTTACACAGTTTTTGCATTGACCAAAAAGGGTGCCTTGAACACAAGACTTACTAACTATCCTTCAAATACCAACAGCAAAGCTTAAAATACCCGACACTGGAAGAGCAGCTACTGCAGCTGACATATTTCTAAGGGAGCCATGGGTTCCAGCAGTGATCTCTACCCAGCTGTATGCCAAAGGGTTTCCAAAAGTCACAAGCTCTTTGCAAAAAGCAATGTCTGTCACACATACTGTGAAAATTCTTGTGCTGGGCATGAGGAGTTGATTGAAAAACATCTTCTGCCTGGCACTTTACTTTTGTGAAACCCCAGGTGGGTATGTTTCAAGCAATTTAACTTTTAAGAGAAGTAGTCATACTACAGAGAAGTGGCTGCCAGAAACTAATGCTATTAGCCTCTAGCTCTGCACCCCTCCTCTGAAAGGGAAGTGATTTCACACAAAATACCTTCAGGTAGGAAGATGACTCTGTGTGCCTGTAGTAAAACATTTCAGCCTCTCCTCCAAGGTCAAAAGAATCTACTTTAAATCTACTGACAGGAACCAACCTTAATAGACAAGAAATCTGTCTTACATTAAATACAAAGAACATAAGAAAATTACTGTAAATAATTTAGATGACAGCCTATCATGCTTTCTTTCTTTGAATGTACAATGTTGGGAAAGCAAAACTTCTGTTTGAGGCTGAAGCATCAGCTTTTCTGTGATAGTCTGAGTTACACCTCAATGTCCCTCACAGCATTTCTTACCAGTACTTTTATTTCAAGTGGTCTGAGTCAGTAGTCAGGCCTTCACTGTCCTCATTATTGCCTGCACACAGAAAAGATGATTTGGGCCCAGAAAACCTACAGTTTAGGTATATGAGAAATAAATCGATGAAAGAAACTACTTTGAGGCCTGTGGAAAGAAATTAACTGAACAGAAGAATAGAGGATAACAGGTAATAATAGAAATGGCCCTCCATGTAACTATCACAATCTCATCTTTCTTCCAGAAAGACCTGCCTGGTTTTGCCCATACAGCTTTTGGGATTCTTCCTACTGCTTCTGGAGTCATCAAACCTTATAATCCTAAAGTAAGTAGGAAAGTTTAACAGTCTATTGTATCCTTCTCCAAATCACAGGTTTGGAGTGTGGCGTGGGGATGTGAAGAAGAGATAATTAACTCTCTTTAAAGATCAAGAGGAAAACCAGCTGCAGGTAGTCTAGGCTTTCAACATGACTGGCAGAAAACCAGCCCAGAACTCAAACCATTCTCTGTGCTTCAGTAGTCCAGGAAAAGCACCCATTTCCCACTAGGATGCTCATACTTTATTTACCTGCTTTATATGGAAGTCTATTTCTGTTTTCTTGCAATTAAATACAAATGAATTTCAGGCTTTTCAGGGTTAATGGCAGCAATGGGCTGGGATAAGAGTAGCAGGCAGAAATGGATGCTGCAGCACCAGCATCATAGGAGAGCATTTATTCTGCCAAGTGCAAATGAACACACATTCCCTATAAAATGCTTGATGAGTAACTGAAATTTAAGAACAAGAGAAGCCTAGCTTGCAACCTTTTTTTGACTTTATTTTTCTCTGTCTTTGATACTTGAAAAAGAACCTTTGATTTCTCTCTTGCATTTGACAAGAAAAATCATCTTTTATGGAAATGTAGAATACAATAGTGGCCAACCTGCACCACATTAAACACTATGGATTTTTGTTTCCAAGTTTTGAAAAAAAAATAAGTTAAGGGAGAGTTTTGGAGGGATGTTTTACCTTTAACTGGTTATACGGTTAACTCGTTTTACTGGTTATACCTGCAAACAAATTTGAAAGCAAAGGCCAGGAAGTTTAAGGGGTCTATTGACAAAAAAGTATTTGAGTGGAAAACATGAAATTAAATACTGGGGTTTTTTTTCATTTTGATGCATCTAATTCCACAGAAAACTGTTAATGAGTTGTAAGTGCCAGAAATTTGCTGAAATGTATAAGAAATAATGTATTAATTAAGTACAGAAACCAATTTTGGTCTCTGATATTTTACACTTAACACTCTCCTTGCACTAGAATTGATATATATATAATATGGCCTCCTGATGAAACACTGCTAATTTATAAAGGAAACTACAGAGAATAGAAGGGTAGAGGAGAAGGGTGGAACACATGCTATACAATGGATTTGCTCAATGTGAGACCATCTGATTTTTTGGTATTGATGTCAGATAGCAAGTAGGTTTGACATATTTTGTCTCATAAAATGCAAGATTGTCTGATAAAGATGTTATTTTTGTCTCAAAACCAATGTTTGGCTTCAGATCCCTGAGGGGCAGCAGTACAGTCTGGTACTAGATCAATGTATGTTTCTGTCATACGTGTCAGCACGTGTCAGCAGTGTCCTGGCATACCAGGCTTTGTTAACATAATTGCAGCCAATTGACAAAGGAAAATGATTACTCATTTTGTCTGATATTCATTAGATCACATTTTGAACACTCGCAGTCTTTGTTTCCAGTGGAAGACATTTGTAAACTGGAGCAAGTTGAGTGAAGGCCAGCAGAATGGTCAGGGCTGGCACACCTGCCCTGTGAGCAGAAGCTGCAAGAGAGAGGTTGTTCAACCTACAGACAAGATGGCTTTGGGAACACCTTACAGCAGTCTGTCCATAGTCACAGGGAAGTTAGCAAGAATGCAAATTCCTCTTATGTAGAGGCATGGTAGATGAATAAGAAACAACAGTCCCAGACTAAAACAGGTGAAGTTCCAACCAGAACAAATTGCCCAAGGATCTCTGTGTGGACAGCAAAGCCCTGGGACAGGCTGCCCAGGAAATTAAGGGGTTGTTGCCATGAAGGCTTTAAGCACCTGACTCAGCAAAGCCCTGAGCAAGCTGGTCTAAATGCTGAATTCACCCTTAATGTTGGTTGTTAGAGCAGATGCCTATCTGAGAGCACTTCCAAGCTGAGAGATCCTGTGGAAGGCCATCTTCCAAATTCTCTCATGACTACCTTTGGGTTATGTAAGCCACTGAATATATTCCCATTTTCTTAAGGAAGGTAGGTCTTAGTGCAAAACAAATCCATGAAAAGTAGTACAAATTATAATGTGGAAAAAATGTAACAATTCTGACTGCAAAATGATAATTGTGAACGGAATTGGTAACAGGATGTCTTGATTGCTAGCAGGAACACTGAAGACTGTGACTTTTAGAAAATCTCTTCCATCTCTTGACAGTTAGATCACATTTTCTTTAGGAGCCAGGGCTGACTAAGATTCAAACAGGAATGGTCCAAGGCTTACTGTTTTGGTCTTCAGTTCACACAGTCCATAATTTCATTTTAAAGGGCTGTATCTGATTAGCCCATTATGCATTTTTCTGTATTCTCAAATGTTTAATAATAAATCACGGAGGAACCTGCAGGTCAGATTAATCTTTTTGATGCTATGTGTGTACATTAACATTACTGAATGGTCTGTTACTGCTTAATTAAGCCCACAACATAATTCTTTGCATTGATTAGGTACCATGCAGGTGCCCCAAGTTCAGCTATTCAAAGTTATGGCAGACATCTAAGTCAGATATTACTGCTACTGCTCATACATGTTAGCAAATGCCTCAACTAAAACAGGCCAGGATTTTTCCAATTAAATAGAATAGGCGTGAGAGGTTTTGCTGGAAAAGTGTCACACACTTGATGAAATTCATCAGGCTAAATACTCTTCTTTATTTCCCCTGAAACATAGCAGAAGCCTTTCTGCACAAGGCATTGGTTGGTACACAACAAACCTATTGAAGAGACAAAAGTCACGGCAGTAGGCAAGGTGATTACATGGACTCCCTTACTGGAGGACAGACCTCTGCTGGAAGGTTGTGTACCCACAGCTTCCATTTCACCCAGAAGCCAATTTGTATTGATAGAGTGTGTACCTTTCCCACAAACACTGGAAGTGAGTTTCATCTCAAGTAGCTTTAGACACTTACAACATGTATGGGATATATCAGAGCTGCTCTGTTAGATTCCCTTTATTGTCAGCAGGGAGAAGTAGGCACCAAGAAAAATGATTCATCCAACCTGCCTTAGAAAGCTACTGAAGGATGAGATGACTCATACTTCAGCAAATTGTATTACCTTCCATTGATAGGAAAAGAAGTTCAGACAAGTGGCCTGACTGCAAGTAAATCCCACACAAGAAAACAACACTGATCCATAAATGGGGCCAAGAGAAGTCTTGCAATAAAAGGGACAAACAGCCTCATTCCTACAGAAGAACCGTATTTTCAGTGTACCTGCTTCAGACATTATTAAAACAAACCTAGATAAAGAAGTGTTAAAGTGCTCCAATCAAAACTACAAGTCATACGGGTTGAAAATCAAGCTTTTTCTTATATTGAATGTTTTTTACATTGATAAAGCCATGGGAGATGAGAATGATAGTTTCTTTCTCAGAATCTTTATATATCGGAACCATGTTTCATTAGCTTTATGTATCTGAACCTTTATCTGGCCACCAATCAGTACAGTTCCTTCTGAGTATCATCAAGTATAATTTGCAGCAATTAGCAAGTGTTTCTCTGTGGGAGGGTAATGTTCCTCCAAATCTGAAATTATAGAGTACCAGTATGACCAACAAAGAGCTCACAACCAGCTCACCACAAGTCTTTCTGTTCCTATTATTTCATCATTATAGATAACTATTTCCTAGAGCCTTATTTGAGGAGTTACGTAATTTGGTGAAAATCTGCCTAGATCTACCTCCTTTTGTCTTTTTTGGGTTTTTTTTTGTTTTGTTTTTTTTTTGTTTTGTTTTGGTTTGGTTTTGTTTTTTTTTTTTTTTCCCAAATGAAAAAAACCTCAGTTATTTTAATCTGGTGACTGCAGAAGAAAGTTGAAAAAGTTGACTGGGAGAAAGTGTTCAGCCAGAACCAAAAGAAACAGGGTCAGAAGTTCCAGAGTTGCTCTGGTAGCCTGTAAGGCTGCCAGGCAGTCTCCAATCCCAGAGCTCAGCAGCACGCCTTGCCTAAGCCCTCTGTCCTCCCCAGGTAGTGCTCAGCTCTGCTGCAATTCCAGCTGCCCATAGTGACTCTCTGAGACATTGCAGCTTCAGCACCACATAATCCTGAAAGGGATGAGAAAAGAGCAAGTTGAGGCTGCAAGGAGAAATGCACACATGCCAAAAGTAAGGGGAAGTTAAAATGGTAGGGACACAGTAAGTGTAGTTACTGAACAAAAACATGACACAGCCAGAATGCTGAGGAAAGGAAAAATTGTCCTGGGTGTCTCCACAGTAGCAATGTCTTTTTTTCTTTTTTGCCTCACTTCCATAAGTTCCAACTCTTGAGGAGTACATGCATGAAAAGAAACTGACTTCCTCATAGGCCATAACCTTTCATGCATAATATAAATTCACATATTATTATAGTGTAGCTGTAGTCATTCAGAAGTACTGAAGAGAGCTATTTGACATTATTTTATATAGAGTGAGGGCAAAGGGAATTGAGCTACAATGAGGACCAACTTTTATTAATGCACAATTTCATAACTAATCATTTTGTTGAAGCATAACATACATCTTGGGAAGTGATGTATTTGTGTTAGACATTTGTAAATCTAACTAAGCATAAATACTTTTCTTCAAAGCATTCCTGTGAGGGAATGATCGTATTTTAACATCATGCCCAAAAAGGCTTCTTGCTGTTCAAAATAATTAAACCTGAGGGAAGAAGTGTATTCTGAGGTATATTCCTGAATATGAGTCTATATGAACATACCTCACTTTGGCTAGCTAAAAATCATGAGATTAGTTAAACACAGTCTAGTGATGAATACTTCGGGGATCTCAATTTTATTATCAAGCATCATTAGAAAACCTGTTTTGCACTTAAAACAGGAGGGTTTTTTGCTGTCTCATTAGGTACTTAAATTGACAACAGCAGCTTCAAGACCAAGGTGCATTGTTCAAGGCCACAGCAAATGATGCATACACATATAGCCCATGGGAAAAGGAGAAAGTCATTAGCTTGGATACTTTTTGAGTCATCCTGCATTGAAGGTGACAAATGTTACCTACTCATTTTGGTGAAACATGTATACAGAGTTAGTCAGTATGGCTCAACTGACAGGTAGAAATGTAATAATCCTCAGATTTACTAGAGGTGTTAAACTGGGCTGTTACATATGGTCCATATCATGTAGCATTCTTGTTTGGAAGCTAGCCTTACAATCACATCAATTTCAGTAACCATTTGCTAATAATACTACTCATCTTATTTGCCTTGGAGGATGCACTCTGAGATGTGTCTTCAGTTTGCTCTGCAATTTACCACGTTGCATTGGTCTATAGGAATACAGGCAAATGCCTTAAAATAGGTCGATTTATGAACTTCTGCTTCAATTTTCTGTATTATGTGATAATCTGGAGATTATCACATAGATGTGTTTCAAAAAGTGATGAAAGAGAGTGATAAAGTGATTTTGTGAATACTTGGTAGAAACTGGAGAACAGGACAGGAGGATAAAGCACCACAGCTAAGAATTAGTGATACTGGAAAGCAGTCCACTATTTTGAAGTGCAAATCAAAGGATTGTCATTTGAATACATCACCATGTGGGTAATAAATCCTTTCCAAAGGCAATTGACATTATCAAGGGTTGTGTGACCCCACTACTCAGAGATGCTCTCTCTCCATCCTGGTCTTTTTTCAGCCATCTTCTAACCACAGGACCTCTAAAGCTGCTGGTTGAACGTAAGAGCAGGATCTTGCTCTCCTGTTCCTCGTCCATGACAAAGCATCATCCATATCTGTAGCATTAATAATATCCAGAAAATTGGTTAAAAGTATTATAATTTCTGGTGTATAAGGCTTAAATGTCAAACATTAAATACAAAAATACCCTGTACAATCTCAGTGTTAAGGGAATGAATTAAAACATGGCATTTACTATGTGGAGAACAATTGAAGCCAAAAGCATGTCCTGCTGAATTTGCAGTGTTCCTTGCAAGCATATTTACAGCCTGAAAATCTGCTTATTCTTAATTCTAATCTTTTCTCATTCTCATTACCCTCATCACTGCTGTTCACTGCAACAGATCCAAAGCTTTTAGTGCTATCAACTTTAACACAAACCTAAATCCATTTATCCCTACTATTTTCACCTTTATGAACTGTACTGATTCTACCTTTCAATTACTAACAGATATGTTGTAGGCCAGCAAGTACCAAATACTACTTTCACATCAGGTTTTACTGGGAAGTGCCAAATACTTGAGAATCTGAGTGATAATTCATCATTGCTTTCTGTAAAGACTGTAATTTCTTTCAAAATGTGATTAATTCCTTCCTAAATTACAAAAGTCAAGCCAAAACTTTATGTTAGATTGGCAAACATATAGAAATTTTGTTATGTTTGCCCCATGCCAGAACTTACATGAGATCTTTACCTTTTAAAGTAAATCAAAGAAAACTTTAAATCCTGCCTGAGCTGGTAGGGAGCTGTGAAGAAGAGAGATCCAAGCGAGAAGGGGATGATGTGTTTGTCCATATGAGCAGATTTTAACAATGTTCATGAAACTCCTTGGCCAGCAGAGATGTCTCCCTGCTTCCTTCTGCAGTAGCCAAGTTTCCAATCCTCCAGAAAGCCCATGAATGTTTGTGGTTATTCTTTTTCAATGGAGGGAGCAGAATTTCACTCCTTGTAAATTATTCCTGTTGAGGTTGCTTTCTCTTTCAGTGACAGGGATGGTACTCATCTCCAAAAGCTTTTGGTCAACATGCCATTCTTCATTTTGTTGCATCTTTCTGCTCATAATATGAAACAGAGAAGAGGATGTAGTCAGAAGATTCTAGATAACACATCTTCAAATCTAAGTTAGAGAGAGCTTCAATTTTAGATAGTAGAAGCTGATTTAACAATGTTCAGCAGTTGGTGGTGCATGCAGCAAAGACAGCCCCGTGTATTTATGCACATTGAATGTTAATATGGTATTTTCTTTCTTTTTATTCAGCTCAATTTGCTTCTAATTTTTTTCTTCCTTTACATAATTTCTTTTTTTAATCCTCACTGGTTGCTAAGTAACTGTAGCAGTATTGCTGCAGATGTGCAATAGGCATATCTGATTACCATGGTGGTCTCTCTTTTTAGAGAAAAAAGTCTTTCAGTAAAATAAGAACAATAATGAAAGTAATGATGGCCTGATAAAAGACAAAAGTTTTTTCTTATCCCAAATTTTTGCAGCAATTCATACATTGTGTCAGCCAATGGAAGAAAATATTTGGGAGGAGTGCATTATTTTCAAATGTATCAATCACCACAGGACTACCTCTCCCAGAGGTTTCTACTGCATTGAATATGACATGAGGCAGCCTTGTCACACCTGGCTGCGCCTGTGGTGGGATTTCCTTCGTAGCACACTCACGCTAAAACAAGATCATGGACCCTCATTTTTGTCATCTTCTGTAAATATTTCTGTGTAGATCATGAGTCTTATCACTGCCTAAGTTCTAATACTTCTGCCCATGGAGGCTGGCAATTTCTCTTTGCTTTTGTCAGTACAGCACTCCAGAGCTTTATGCCCCAAAGTTTTATGGGAATGTAAAGCGGGTGGCTCTTGGGGCAAAATGAAATCTCTCAGCTCATTTTCATAGCTCTTCACAGTTACTGTGGATGTTATTTCACAGGTGTCCTTTCTGAATTCATTTCCCTAAGAACTGCAACCCCCCTTGGGTTCTTGGTAGCCAGGAATCTCCACAGCAAGCAAGCCCTTCCCTGTTCTCCTCACCCTTTGGCAGACAGGGTGCCATGCTGCTGTTCACTACCTTTGTCATCAGTTGCTCCTCTGTGTAAGGGAACTGTGTGTGAAGTGCAAGAGTTAAAATCCTACTGATCATTGGTTTGGGAGGAAAATAGCAGAATGCCTATGTGACAGTGAATGATCGCTCTACTGATAGATTTCATTTTAGCATTTACTAATTTGGGTGTGTTTGACATTGAATCTGCAGCAGGTTGTTATTGTAGATTTTTAGCAGCAATTATATACAGATATCGTGTCCTCTTAATGAAGGAAGAACAGAAGAATTGAAATTGTTGACATTATTCAAAACTAATAAATGGCACTTAAAAGATGTGGATATTGTATTAATTCTTAAGTTTTGTAGCTAGAATAAGATGGTTCCATTTATTTTGTCTTTTTGTATTCAGTTTAATCAAAGGTGTCCGCTTAGGATGTGGCATTTGAATTCTTTTAGGGAATGCTTGCAGGAGATTGATTTTGGCCTGTGTTTGCAGAGAGTGAAGGAGTTTGCCTGTGTAATCTCCAAAAAGGTCAACTCTTGACTTAATAAATGTATGATTCAGGAACATAAACCTCATTCTTTAGGACATCATATTAATATTTATTGGGGTCTGAATACTACAAAGACCTGCTAATTAGCTACAGAATCTTTTGTGTGTTGCTTAAACTGACTCAAGAGGGATTAAAATTCTCCCATTATGATAAATCTGCTAAGCAGTGGACTCACATTCCCATTAATTCCTATGGTTCAGGCTAGTGTGTATGTTCATCTTTCTGCCATGTCTAATTGTGGTTATGACGTTTTTAATAAATTCAGTGAAGAATAAATCAAAGAGGAGTCATCCACTATTGTTGATGGTATAGTAAGAACCAGGCAGCAGCCAGGAATCCCAGCAGGAGCTATGCAGCTGCATCTGGAAGAGACACTGACTGTCCCAGTCCATACAGTGCAGGAAAGGAGCAAAGACCAGAAACCTGGGCTAGGATTTTCTTAAGGGAAAGGACACAGATAAGCCAACAGAATACTAACAGTCAGGCCAAGTTTTAAAAGTATGGAAAAATAAAGACGACCACTGTATTGAGAGAGTGACACAAAAGCAACTCTGAAAGTGAAGCAGGGAGAAGAGGGTACTGTCCAAAGAAAGGGCTGCTGTGCACAGCTAAATGTACTGCCTAGGTGAGGGAGAATATGTCTGTATATGGTGGAAGACAATATGGTACAAACAGCACCAGGCTGAGCTGAGCCTGTAGATCCACAAGGCTCAGTCTGGATCTGGCCCAGAATCAGTACAGATATATTTGCATAGTGCCAGCCCTGATCAAATATACCTTGCTTCTGGTCTCTGTTCAGCTGTTTTTCAAATACCTTTGATTACAAAGCTGTGGGTTGGAAAAGATGAGATTAGATAAAGCCACTAGTAATCTCAGTATTTTTCTAAAGTGGGAAAGAGAATGTATGCAGTGTAACAGTTGAAAAAATCTTGGTGCCCTGCTAAAAAATTCCTGGAATGAGTGGGCTTAAGAAACACTTGCAACTAAAAGCTCATGCCTTATGTTAAGGGAACGAGCCACAGAGTCAATACTGAACTGAAAAAATAAGTGGGCAGGAAGACCTAAAAAAGTATCATATGGCTCAGAGGACACTAAATAGAATCAAAAAAATCACATTTTCCCCCCAAAGAAATGTGGTAACTGCTGTTCACAGGCACGTAGAGCCATGTGGGGATAAGAGTATGTTGTTAGTCCCAGATCCTACAGCTGAAACTGCTTCTTGATATTATAAGTGGTGATACAGACCAAGGTGGGAGGATACTGAGGAGGCAGACTTACGTCTCATGGGGATGCTGATGTGGAGAAAGGGAAGTAAGCACTATAGATGTTTGTGGAAATATAAGAGAATGCACTCAAATGTACCTCTGGTTGACCAGTATAAACCTTGGAGGCACTTTCTAGATGAGTCAGTAAGAGATAAATATTGATGGATTTTGTCTGACCTTGAATCAACAAAAACTTTGTTTTCACAGAGCACATGGCATCTGATAACAGGGTGATTCAACTAAAGAACTTTGCACCTCTGCACAGTATCATTATCATTGTGCTGACTCTGGAGAGATAATGACATTAAAAAAAAAAATACTTGGATGCAGCTGTGGGAATTTTAACTGCTGTAATATTTTTGTTTTATTCTAAAGCAGAAAAATATAATTTCATAAAACTTCATTTAAGTCCCATGCTCTGAATCTTCATGACTCTCATCTTTCACAGAAAGGGAGAATAATGGGAAGAGAGCCCATCTGCATAAACTATTTACCTAGAACTCCTGATGGGGTAAAACCACAGAGAAGTGCTCTCTGCTATTAGTTATTGCCACACAAAGAAAGTCAGCCCTCAGAAAGCTTCAGCGGCATCAACTTTCAGCTCAGCACTTCCCTACTGATACTCTTGAGCCATCACAACAGGAAGAACCAGAAGGACTCCAAATAAAGTGAAGGTTCTGCTAGAAGCTGAAGAGCATGAGAGAAATTTTGGATTAGCTCCAAGAGAGCCTCTTTTGTCACAGAGCTAAACAGAGCTGAAAGAGTCATCGTTGGCTGAACTGAAGGACAGGGTTGGGCAGTGTTCCCAAGAGGCTGAAGCCTCTCTGCAAGCCCTCTTGGATGGTGCTACACAATGAAAACCATGCACCAAACAGAGGTGGTAGCTAAAAGCATACATGCTTCCTGCATGCTCTTTTTGGAGAGTGAGGAGTCAAAATAATGGACTATTTCTAGCTTAAGGGAATACATTATGTATCATCATAAGTACATTGCTGGGACAGGGCTGGGTTGAAGCTGTGTTTGAATATTAATGGTAATCTTTATTGCCAGGCCCAAGAATACAGTGCTTGAAAGTGGGGAACAATTTAAGAGGTCTCTCAGAGTTTAGTGGTTCCAGAAATCCTGGGTAGGGGCATGAGCTAATGGTATATGAGGTACAACAGTTTTGGTTTTGTTTTGTTTTTTTTTTTTTTTTGGGGGGGGGGGGGGGCAGGTCTGATTATTCCAATCAATGAGGAGAGAGCTTATACCATCTGAAACTTTTATTCCTTGCATGTTCACACACACAATGTTATTCTGTTGAATTGTTTCTAGAAAATTAATTATTCTTTAGAAAGATTTTAGCTTTCTCTAAGGACAGTTGCTACTTTTCTACATTAGAGAAATCTTTTGTCTTTGTTTAACAAATAGGTGAAGTGGGGAAATACTTGCCTGGGAAATTACTGGAGGGAATAAAATGTGCAAAGATCTTGATGCTGCAGTCCAAGATAAACAGGACATTGTAATACACTAAGTAAATGAAAATGAAAATCACAGAAAAGTAAAGGAGGAAAATATGCATTCCCTTGCCTGAACATTCAGAGAAAGGGAGTGGGACTGGAAGGTTTGACAAGCACATTATTTTCAGTCTCCTGATAATTTAGTGTTATCAGAATTGCTTGTGGCTGTCATTTCATGAGCAAATATATTTGTAGAAATGTCTATAGTTTCAGAGAGATGATGCACTTATCAGAAAAAAATGTGAGTACCATAAGGAGACTTCAAGCAAATGATAACTGGTAGAAGAGGTGTCCAGGAAGACTTCTGGTGCTTATCAGAAGTCTGTTCTTAAAGCCTAATCAGTGTGGTGTTAAATTATTAGTTACAGCTAAAGAATGTAATTGGAGTTTTCTTTCTTTGTATGTGTGAGTTTGACTTTATCAGTGTGCTAGGCTTCTCTACAAGCTAACAAATTAACATCTAAGCACTGAAATATAGTTAAGGCCAATGCAGAGACAGAGCTGGCAAAGCACAAATTACTTTTAAAGGGGCTTAAGAAGTAGCCATAGAACTCTCTGAGACTTAAGAAGCACAAAAAAGAAAAAAAAAAAAAAAAAAAAAAAAAAAAAGATAAAACCCACAAGCTAAGGGAAGAAGAAATGTGGAAATTATGAAGGAAGGAATTTGAGAAAATATGTAGAAAAAAAGAGGAATGGAAGTGAAGGAAAGAAATATTGTGGGAAAATTTGGAACACAGACAGACAGAAATAGCTTTGCAGAAGGCAAATAGAGAATGGTATCAGGAAAGAGACTAAAAGAAGAGAAAATGGGAAAATGAGAAAATAAAAACAACCACTAGAATTATAGAACGCATAAGCTCCATACCGAGCACTGTGGTCACTGAGTTTCCCACTGAGGATTGTCTAAGGATTTCTGCCGAAACTACGCAAAACCCATGAGCAGTGATGCACAGTGAAGTGTATCTTTGTAGGATGAGGCTGCATGTAACCAGGCTGAAAAGTGCCTTGCCTACAAGCAGGTATTGTTTCCATGGTGTGATCCCAAATGCAGCTTAAGGGTTCAAAGCGACCTTTAGGCCCCCCCCCAAGGAATATTGCTCTTCTGTCTTTGGCTACTAAATTATAGATTTGTGACAAATATATGAGTCTGAGGATTCTTACAAAATAACTACATCTCTGTAATTCATATATTTGTTTGGCAGATACAGTTTAACAAGTCTTCTGGCACATGATTTTACTACTGTAGGAGTAAAAGGCTGTGTGAAAATCTTTCATATATTTTTAATCCTTTTAATGACATCAAAATTTATATTCATGTTAATTTTTAAGTAGAGTTTTTTCTTTGAGTTTTATGGAGATGGAGCAATCCAAATTAATGCACCCAACAAATTCCCTTTCAAATTTCTACAGTGTGGATACCAAACAGCTGCTTTGAAAAACAAACCTCCAAATATTCCAATTTCTCCAGAGCTGGATCTGCATTGAGGGATCCCGCTGCTAGCAATAGCACTGTCAGCCCTATGGTGTATTGTATAGCTTGTGATGGTTTTTGCATGGATTATTGATTGGGCACTGCATTCAGCAGAGCTTTAGTGATTCTGCTCCTGCCCTTGGTTACAGCTGTCTGCAGACATGTGGGTATTTGCTCCAGCCATCCCAGGGCAACTGTGTTTCCCAAAGCATTTATCATTGCACAAGAGCAAGGAGAAAAATTGAAGTCCTGTGGGCATTTGAAATTGTTCAGCCCCACTCTATCCTGTGAAGGCAGCCAAGCTTTATGTGTTATGAGACAAATAGAAAATGTTTGAATAGAGTGTGTGGGGAGAGAGAAGTAGATTAAAAGCCACTCACAGCACATAGCACCTTTTTCAGAGTGCTGACTAGCCGTTTGTGTTTAGACAGTAATTTGGGGCTGAGAGGATACTTTAGATCTGCTCCAACCTAGTTCTGAGGATTGCAGGGAGGATGATTTCCTTACTGACTACATTGATGGCTCTCCTGATTTCCAGCAGAGATAATTTCATAGGCTTGGGGACCTTCAGAGACACATGAACACCAAGTTATTGATAACAGAGGTCTGGGCTTATTTTTCCTTGAAATATAGGTTCATTAATTTCCATGCTCCTACAAATGGGGTTCATTTTAGGTATTTTGCCTCACCCTTGAAGCCTCTCAGCAGTACTGCTAATTTGTTGTTTGGAAAATGCCTTCTAACACAGGTTTAAATTAGATATGCACAGATAAATTAAATAATGATAGATATACACAGATATATTAATCAGATAAATTAAATAATGTAAGAAACTCACCCGAAACTGCTACCTGCACCTGTATGTGCTTTAGATGACCCCAGAACAACAGTGCTACTTGCAAGTCATTAATGTCTAACACCTCCCAGAGAATGGGTAATTGTTTTGATTGCAAGGTGTTGTATCCCCAAAAAAGCTAAGTAAACCATGCTGTAAAAAACCCACAAACCCGCAAAAAAGCAAACCTCATGTGGAAAGGGTTTCTAAAGGAAAATGGATGGGAGTCTTTGAGCATGGGTAAGAATGAGGGATGTGTTCAGAATTGATGAACATTGTGAGAAGAAGCAGACGAAAACTTAAAAAAAATATCCATCAGAATTTGAGGAACTTTGGGTTGTCTAATACGTTAAAAAACCAAAACAAAACAAAAACAAAACCCCCCAAAAAACCACCCCCTGTGAAAAAACAACCAACCAACCAACAAAAGCCAACCAAAAAAACCCCAATGAGAAAAAAACAACTAAAAAAATCCAAACCAAGCTGAAATAGAAAAGGAAGGTATGGTGTAGTTCATATATATTTGCCTTGAAACTCTGGATGTTAGAAATCACAGAGGAATACAGACAGACACAACTCAGCTTAAAAGAAATTACCCTTATTCATATAAATGCGGCAGAAAGTTTTCATTAAAAAGCAACAAAATATTATGATAACTCTACTATTATGATCAAAATTACTTCCTTAATCTGCACCACAGTCTATGTTCACATAAGGTTTCAGCAAACCCATTTATTTTTATCTGCTCTTTGGCTGTTTCAAGAAAGGACCAGGAAGATTGGTTACAATTTTCTCTCATTTTAGACAAATGCAGTCCTGATGGCTGTGTCCTGAAGGGAAGAGCTGCCTTCCAGCCAGAAGAGGAGAACTGTTAATATCTGGCAACAGGAGAGGAACAGAGGCACGGCTCTGAGACACAGTTTGCTGCTGGTGTACAAGGTGAGGTATTTCTCTTTATAATAGGCAGATGCATCAAAACACGAGTGCAATTGTGCAGTTGCAGAAATCCTGAGCAGACACCAAGGCAAATCAGCTCAGGTAAGTGTGATTCAGAGTGCAAACATTGAAGACTGACAAGGCAGGATAGGAAGTCTATTGGCAAGCCTCCTTTGGCCAGCCCAGACCCCTGTGCAGCCCTGTGTGTTGGGCACACTTGCTGGAGAGCAGAGGGAACTGAGGAGCGGGCGCCTGCAGCACAGCAGCAGTGATTTTCAGGGGAGCTTGGAACTGCAAAGGCCAGTTGGAGTAACAGGGCAGCTGAGACAAGGGGCTAAAGCCACCGGCAGAGATGGCAAATAATGGTCAGCTTTGCACCCATGGAGCTTCAGAAGCTGTGGGCCCTGTTCCTCATCAGTGCAGGGAACACATCTCCCAACCCAGCTGCCTGCAAGACTGAGCTGCTACCCCAGGATGAGAATAACAGCCACAGGGCCCAGCACAAGAGATGAAAGAGAAGGACTATACATTATATGCTTTCACTTCTGGAAAGATGTGGTTATGTATCAAATACTTCCCTTCTCCCTCACTGCTTCTTCCTTCCTGTTTCCATGAAATATTTTTCCTAATATTCAAGTTCATCTGCCATTTGCAAATGGGAATAATTAGTTCACTTAGTTTTATATATTCAAGTTCCAGGGTATAAATTTAAGCTGGTGTTTATTAGAAACTTCGGAACCTAGAATTCATATATTTCTGCTGTCAGTAAAAACCTGACAGAACAGTTATATTTCCCCATCTTCATAAACATGGTATTTCCTAAAATATGTTGCAGTTTACTTTTGATACTAAGCTCTCATAAATACTCAGAAATGTTTGAGAAATTCCATATGCTGCCACATACTTCCATACACTGCAAGGCATCATTGAATCTTCAAATTTATTCTTAGATTATATGTGCTGATACCACTCCTCTAACAAGAGCTTGAACACTTTCTCTGGCTGTTTCTAACAGGCACAAGGTCATCAGTTGCCTCACTCTTGTTTACGGCATGCAGAATTATGTTAAATGCCTCTGCCATACTCAAAATAGTGGCTTATCTTTCAGTGGAGATTTTATAATGTCTAAAATGAAGCACTGGAAGTGATTGGCAACTTGAGATCAATTTGTGTGAGCAGGCTACATTTCTGCCCTCTACTTTCCCCTGGGGTCAGGTATGCAATTGGTAATGGTGCTTATAATACACCTTCTTCATTCTAAGTGTGGGTGCTTGGCAGGATATTCTTCACAGGGATCTCTAACGGCTTTGAGATGCTTTCTTGCTCTTACTCTAAAATGTTCTGGAGTTATTAATTTCTAGCCATAAGCCTTGGCTCATTTGTTCTGACTTTCCTTTAAAGAGGGGAAGGAATCATGAAATATAGGCTTCTCTGTGTACCCTGGATATTAGCTATTTTTTGTGGGAGAAATTAAATAGATTTAATTTTCATTTTTGCAATCTGAAATGGATGATAGGACATGGTAGTTATGCTCCTTAAACTATGCTAAATTTCAAAAAATAGGAGAAGAAAACATGCAATTTAACAGACTTTACTGGTAGTTCAGGTATTATTTTTAAAAGATACTATACCTTCTTTAGACATAACTTACTTTTATTTTTCATTTAAATATGCATGACTTGCTGCATTAGTAATGCATGAAAATACACCCTGTTCTTTCTTAGAAAGGTAAAGTTTCTCTTAACACTCTTATCGGTAGTCTCTGCCTACTTTATGTTTGAACCCCAACATACAAACCTCATGCTGTGGTTTTTCAGTGGTCAACAAGACATTAATTTGTAAACTCTATTTCTGTAGGCCTCTACCATGTATTAATCTCTTGGAGGAAACGCTTGTCTGTTATTTAGCTCACGGTACTTTTCTAGATCACTTTCCAATGTTGAAGTTTCTAAGTAATCAACTGTTACTTCCAGTAATACAAAAATAGCATGTCATTACCATTTAGCACCAACTGCAAGGATTTAATTTTAAACCATTTCTCCTTTCCCTGACTGAAGAAATGCTTCTGCAATAATTTTTAACCTTTCATCAGCATAATTGCTAAATAATTAACAATGGTTAAATTACGAGAACCTGAGAGATTTGAAAATTATTACTGAAGTATTTCACCAAAGCAATGACCTGTAGGCATCTGCTTCAAAGTAAGAGCAAACTATAATTACTAGCAGCAGCAACACAAAGTCTTTTTATGTACCAGATCTTCTGATATATGTGCTTATTCCTAAGTCACAGCTGCTTTGGTCCTATGATAGGGCATAAAGACCCATTTCACTGTGAAGAACTTAGTTGTGTGCTGAGGCTGAGGTCTCTTTCTCCAAGGTTATCTCATAATGCTTTGCAATGTCTTCACTTTCATTAATACAAATTAGTTATTCCACAGAATAAGCCATGGAAAATAATGTAAAGGCTCTATAATACATGATTTCTATTTTTATAGCAGATATTATTTCCTTTCTTCTTTAAGCTGAGCTGATTTGCATTTGCATGCTGAGCTTTTCTTCAGTTTCTCCAGCCTTCTCAATGAGTTCCATGTGCTGATTTTGGATATGCCTTTTATACACCATTTAGGAGCTGACAGTCCTCAGTCTCCATCCTGTCCCAGCTCTGTGAGTCACCGGGATTTACTCACCCTCCTTTGTCTCCTAACTCGGGTTAAAAACTGCTCACAGTCTGCTGGCATCCTGATGACCCACTAATCTTCCAACAACACCTTGGGCCCTTATGTCCTCTCCTGCCCTTAGTCCCAGGGATTCCCATTCATTCTCCACTCACCACAATCTTAACATTTCTACTGCAGCTCTATGTAACAAGGGGAGGAACAGGAGGTACTTGCTGGTAGGAGGAACCATGGAAGCATAAATGTACAGCATAAATCTTTTAGAAGCCTGGCTGATACCTAAATGATTTATTTTTTCAGGTTCTGCTCAAGTTCATCCTGTTGGTAAATGATTGTCTTCCAAGCAGTTTTTGGTAAAATCATGGAAAGTTCACAGGGATTTTCACTTCCCAATTTGAGAGTGTGAATATATCTTATATCTAATCACACACCTGCATCTTTTCTGTCCACTATATTCTTTTCACCTTGGTGGTGCCTTTGGTGGTGAATGTGACTCTGCAGCTGTAGCTACCCTTTGAATTGCAGTTCCTAATTCCAGCTTCATCCAAGCATCTCAATATCCACTTCTTTCTTTCTGCATTCTTTCATCTATTGTAGTGCCATTCATATTCAGACATATTTTTTTATTCCTGAGTTTTTAGGAGAAGCAGTGGCAGAAAGCTTGTTTTGTCTTGTTTTTGTTAGAGGTTCCAAGTACACAGACTGCTGAACTATCAGCAGTGTCTATACAATTCTAATGACCCTTCACTCCTGTTACTTTATTTATGCCTTTGAGCTGTTTAAATCAGAGACACCTGGATGGAAATAAAGTAAAGTGGCTGCCTGAGTGTTTTTACAAATAAAAGCAATGTGTCTGGTGCTTCAACTAAATCCCCACCACTTCCTCCCAGCGTATTTAGCACAAGGGTGTTCAGCAGGCTTTGGCTTTGTTGAACACCTGCTCAGAAAATCTGCTGACTACCAGAGGCCCAGGAGCACAGCAGCCCCTTCATGCTTGCTTTTGAAAATGTTGGTCTAACACCAGCACAGCACTGTGATGCTCTCCGACAAAGTCCTCTAAATGCAAATTTTAATCAATGCCATTTGCTCATAAATCAGTCCCTCTAGCTTCCTAATTATCAGCACCAGCTCTGAACTGGCAATACATTCTCACATTGATGTCCAGATTGAAAGTGATATCTTCCTGTGCTGCACAGGAAAGGATTATCACTTAGTTGCTCTAACAGGGATCTGAGCATAGGATATGAAGCTGATTAGGACACCTTCCTCTCTCCTACGCACATGGTTCCACCACTGCAGTTATCCTGCTATAAAGCTATTTATTTTTTATTCCTCTTTTGAAACAACCCAAATAAACAAAATCTTCATTATGCTTGTGCAGTACTCTCATTTATAGGTACTTTTAAGAAATTCCAGAATTAAAGTTGAACCAACATCAGCCTTATTTTATTGAGCAATTCACAAATAATGTGGACATAATTGCTGTTTCCCTTTCCCCCTGTGCTAGCACTTCTGCAGCCTCCTACTTTTTCTGAGCAACTGAAAACCTCTAGATCAATTTAAAAAAAGTAATTTTTTGCTGTAATGGCATATAGATGCCTAAGCTTTCAAAACCACTATGAAATAATTCCCCTCTCCAGAAAAAAAAATATGAAGTTTGTTGGCAAGAAAGTGCATGTACTGTTTCATGTATGGCTAGAATAAAAAAAAAAGTATTATTTCTAAATTGTAATAATTTGGAAGATAATTGTGTGCATCCTGTTTTCATTAGCAATAAACAGAGCTGCTTTATTGATTTAATTATGTAAAAATAAAGTGCTTCTATTATGTTGTTTAGTTTCCTTATGATTGGATGTAGCCTGGTTATAACTATTATATATTAACTATATATATTATATTACTGCTGGTGTTTATTCTTAATATAATAATGAAAATGAGAATTTGATCTTATTAAAAAGAAAAATCCTTTTACTGCAACAAATGGTAAATATTTTGCATATTTTAAAAAAATTAATTCCAATTCTTTCAATGGAGAGTCTTAAATAGATTTTTGCGAAGTGGTGAGTAAAATCTATCCTTTTGCATTTAAACCTGAAATTAGAAATGGAGGTTATATTTTAAAAGATTATGTAGTGACTCAGCACTCAGGATACAGTAGTTTATTAATAACTTTGGGAGCCATCCTCTGCTAGGGAAGCCTAAAAGAGTGAAAAAAATGCATGGTGGCCACTGATAAAAATAAAGATACTAATTAATATGCAGAATAGAAAAATTTTAAATTTATTCAAGGGGGGAAATTTTAAGGCATAATCTGGATAAAACCCAAATACAATGTTTCATTTCCTAAGTACAACCCAAAACTACTTGGGGTTTTGTTTGTTTTCTGTTTTGCTTTGCTGCAGATTAACTGCTGTGAATGTTCCAAACTGCATATCCGTGTCCTGCTCCCTGCGAGGAGCAGAGAAATGCCATGCATTCTCCGTTGTGATCTGAGATCCATCCTACACACTGGCTCTGGGGAGTAAACTGCCTTTGGTTAGAACAGCTTGGGTATGGACTCAAGTGGACACTTCACAGAACAGAGGTATCCAAAGACAGGTTTGTTGGTTTGACTCATCTTTCATTCAGCTCATTGTGCTCTTCCAAAAGACTGCTGATAAATGGAAATCTGCTTTTAAGTCTTTATATTATTTACATGCATGGTTTATAGGTGATCTAAAGTTCAAACCTGCCAGTGGAGTTACAGAAATATTTGAGATTAAAAGGGCTCCTTGTCACCAGAGGCAACCTACACAAGACTTGCACTCTGGTGCAAAAAGTGTGTCTATTTCTGCAGATATTTTACTGAAACAAGCAACTTCATATACATGAGTAGTCAACTTCAAACAAGAGCACTAATTGTACTGATGAGGCTTAGCAGGACTGAAACAAGAATTATGAAAAGACTTTTCTTCCCATTCTATTAAAAATAGTTTAATTCCTTACAATGGGCTGTAAATTAAAAAGAATGAAGGAAGGAGTTGTACATAACTTCCAGGGTAATGTTTGTACAACTGAGAAAATCTGGCTGATGTTAAAACATTTCTGTGTTACTAAATACCACAGCACGGGTGTAACCTGCTGCATTCTGACAGAGGTTGACATGTTCAAAAACTGGAATATTGGAGGACCCCTGAACTTTGCTGTCACATCAGGGGGAGCCCTTTGAAGAATGGCACAGAAGCAGCTTAGAAAACCTTGGCTAATCAAATTTGTCCAACAGCAGGAAAATGAAGAGAAGGATTGATACCAGGAAAGGCACAATGGACCGATTGAGTACTGTGAGAGAAGGGCATATATGACATAACAGGAAGGATTTACTTTATAACTTGGGCTAGAGTTTGATGAACATTTCCTTTGATGGAAGTGCTGGATACATCTACTTTGCAGGGGGGGAAAGACGCTGGTTTTGATCATAGTTATTCCTCCAGCCTGGCTCACTGTGTGACAGCACAAATTAAAATGCACAACAAAAGGCAGTGGCAAGAAGAGCAGGTGAAAGTGAAGTTAGGGCTTATCAAAGTCTGTCTGAGATGGCCCCCCATGGAGGAGAGCCTGCTTGGAGAGAGATGTACCTACGGAGGCATGGGTAGGCAGAACAGGTGCACTGAGAGCCCTTTGAGCTAAACCCAGAACGTGCTTGGTAGGAGGGAAAGGTGGGGAGGAAACCTAAACAGAGAAAGGCATAAAGAAGTTTCCACTGTTAGCAGGAGGCAAAGCTGAGCAGGCTGCTTGCCTCCCTCATGGCCCAACACTGAAGTGTAGACTGCAGGCACTAAGCAGGCCAGCAAGTCTGAGTGCAGAAAAGGACTTCACTTGAGCTAGAGAGGGTGCTGAGGAAGTTTTGTCAGCACTAGAACAGGTTGGCAACAACTGGCAGGCATAAGGACCTCTTTCTGTGAGGGCTTGTAGGTGGCAGTCAATGAAAATATCTGGGGCTTGTTTATCCTAAAGAAGGTTTAAAACATGCTGGTTTTGACTGCACACAATAAGCATGCTCATGGAAGGGTTCATCAGGACAATTTGCTGCTATGTCAGGATAAAGAAAACTGAAAGTTTAATTCACAGTACACTGTGTTTTCAATCTGCTCACATGGGAAGAATATGAGGGATTTTAGCTATCTTTTCTTCAGAAAGGATCATTTGCTGATATAAAATTTGCTATGAGTCTCTAAGGGAAGGGGTTTTATCTTTTTTTTACATATAGAAATGTAAATTTTCACATTTTGCAAAATTTTATGTAGAGTAACTTAGTATATGATAATATTCTTTAACAATATTTGTTTTTATCAAAGGTTTTCAGTATTACCTTATTAAGTAAAAGTTGCATGTTTTTGCTAATCTCTGCCCTATTTTTTTCCTCTCTCTCAGTATGAGCTGTTCTGAAATTATGTTCATGTACTAAAAGACTAAGTGCCAAGTACCTAATTTAGTACTCAGCAGTTACATCCAAATTTCAGTTCTTGTATAACACCAAATACTGTAAAGATGACAAGCTCAAGAAATACTTGCCTCAGACTGGAAAATTATCAGCACTTTGGATTAGACAGTATTACTCAAATTCCATTTAAATGGCACTTTATTCTCAAGATGGCCTGAATGTCTTTAACAACCTGTTTGTAATATGTGTGACTCTGTGACTAAGATAACTGTTGTAGCCCGATTGCCCACAATTGTGCAGGGAAAAAAAAAAAAAAGACACAGGAAGAGTTTTACAAATTTCTTGTGAACTGTGCAAAAAACCCAACAAAACAAGGACCAATCAGTGGGATTTAAAAACACTTCCGTGGATTAGAAACATGTACCGTGATTAGGCTCCCAGGGCTTTTGGAAAATCCTTGCCATTCTGACAAAGATTTCAGAAATAATTTATGTTAAGGACAAACATACTTCATGATACTTGAAATGACCTTTTCCAAATGCAAAATGTAAAGCTTGTACACAAAAGTTTTGATAGAGCGGTAAGAAATATTCTCCACACATTCCAAGATGTTTTATTTTTTAATTATAGCTACAGATGTAATTACATACTTTGGAAAAATAGTTGGATTTTCAGCCATGCTATTCTTTCAGCGTTGAAGAGAATTTTTGACTCTGGGTGAACACTGAATACTGAGTAATTGAACATCAAACAATACTGAATCTCTATAAAATAAGCTTTTTTTGTCTCAAAGGTTTACAACTTAAAACTTCTACATAAACATAATAAACTAGGAAGTCAGGTAGCTGTAAGGACATCTATGCGGATAGAGAGAAGAATTTTAACCAGCTCAGCCACCCCTAAAAATCACTTTTCTCTGAAAGTGAAGAGCTCTGCCTCTTACTGCCTCTAACAGTAGCTCATATTATTTATCCTCTTTGAATTTACTTTTGCTAACAATGTGATTACTGTTAGTGCACAATCTGTTTGTAATGTAAGAAATTTAAGCCATATGAATAGGAACCTATGCAGAACCTTTCCTTATTCATGTAAATGAATAATTTTTGTCAACATAGAAAGATAATTTATTTAGACTTAGAGAAAAGGCTATTATTGGAAAACTCCTTTCAATTATCCTCTTTCCAAACATCCCCCTCTTGACCCTCTGAAGAAACTTAGAGAATTTTTTTTTTTCTCAAGAAGATGCTTGGTAGTATCACCATGTCAGAACTGTGCTAGAATGTAGAATCACACAATAATGGGAAATGCACACAAAAATTGTAAAGCTGTCTTTGTCTTTCCCTTTTCTAAGAGCACACAAATAACAGCTGCAGTACAGGACACCCATTTCTCAATCCCTGACTGACATTGCCATCTAACCTCTTTCATGCTGTGAACATTTTGATAATAGTTAATTATGAAGCTGGAAATGAAATGTAAATCTAATGTAAGCAAAAATGGTGGTGGTACTGAGTGTGGCTGCCTCTGCAGTGCTAATCACTCCGTTGCTGAAGAGCAAGTGAGTTGCAGGGAGATGGTAATCAAGTCTCATTAGAAAAAAAACCCTTTCTTTCCTTTTTTGTGGTGCAAGCAGAAGAAAGCATCATGAAGCTGCAAATATGGTTCCAGCAGAACATTAGATGACTTGCAGAATTCAAAATGTCAATGACCATCAGCTCTCTCTTTGTGTTACTCCTATAGTTAGCATTTCAGAGTCAAGTCCTCTGAGAGCTGTTTTGCCTCATGTGATAACTAGTATGGTAAGCACAGTTCCTTTCCTTCAGCAAACACCAGCAGTAATCCCTGATCAGTCTGAGCCACCGGGAGACAGAGTATGCTGCAGACATCCCATCAAACCTGCTCAGTGGTATGGCACATGCACCTAACAGAACAAGAAAGTCAGTCCTCAAGTCCTTCCCCTGTGGCCACAAACACGACCTGAGACAAGCCCATCTCCATTCTGCTGCTGTGTACCTTCTGAGTGAAGTTACAGGATCAAGATCCCTGCCCATGTACCTCAGGTCATGTTTGTAGCCACAGGGGAAGAGCATGGGGACCGACTTTCTTGTTCTGTTAGGTGCTGTGCAGAAAGGAAGGCATTCCCCCTTGTATCAAAAATGCTTGAGCCATAAAACATTTTCTCTTCACAAGATGAAATAAATTTATAAGGAAACCATGTTCATATTGAAAAAAAATCTGAGCAGCAAAATACTAACCACAGATAGCTTCATTTCTTTTTAAATATTTCTCAGGAAATGCAGCCTTTAGGCTTCTATTTATTATTTTATTTTATTTTATTTTATTTTATTTTATTTTATTTTATTTTATTTTATTTTATTTTATTTTA